>BOPP01000144.1:263834-293248 GCA_017312745.1 Gryllus bimaculatus
TCCAATCCGCCCCATTCCAATCTATCTCGTTCCCCCTGCCTCATCTGCTCACTCCTCCCCAGCCCTCTCCACCCTTATCCGCAACGCCCCTACCCGCCCGCAACGGCTCTCCACTTCCCTGTCCGCCATCCTTTCCTCGACTCCGTCCCTCCTCCTCCTCCTACTCCCCTATCCACGCCTCCCTCTTCCCGCTCCCCTAACGCCCCTTTTCCAACCGGCGAGGAGCCACGCCCACCTGCCCCCATTGTCTGGCGGCGCGCGCCCGGGCGACAATGAAGTCTCGCGTCTTCTGAAACGGCGCGCGCTAATGTTCTGTGTAACGTTGCGCGCATTGACGCTTCCCCTGAAAAAGGCGGCGCAAAAAACGAGTTGGCGCCACAATGGAACAAACGTTGGGATTTCAACAACATTCTTTTTATAGGTTAGAGAAAAAATACATAAGTTAATCAAATGAATTATAAAGAATTCCAAATATAATTCAGCATAGTATTTCCTAACAAGCAACATTTAAAAGAATTGAATTATGAAGATCATTTGTAAAATAGGATGTTAAGATTACCACGTTTTGTGCATGTTTATGCAAGATATAGTTTAAAAAAATAATTATTTTTGTTCTTGGCATTCCCTTTGAAACAGTAACGGTACCACGTGTTGGCACTCTAATGCCACCTACTTAGTTTCCTCTGAGCATTCTCTTTATGTGATGAGCAAATAAAATATAAGTTTAGTCGAGGCAATGAACTATAGAAATAAAATTGAATGAGAAAGGAATAAAAGTGAATTTTAAATTTTTTTTAATCAACATTGACAGAAAGAATTTGTGAAGATGGAATGGAGTACAGGAGTTTTATATTTCCAGTTCCTAACATTTAAATCTAATTACGTATATTGGCATCATTTAGAAATTGTTTATGAAAACGTTCATTATGACCATTAATCCACAGCAATGGCACGAGGAAAAATAGTCTTCTGGAAGGCATCGACGTAATGTACTGTGTAAGGTTATGTTGACTCTATCTGAAACGATGACGAGAAGGTGAATTGATATAATAAGGGGAAACGTCTTGCCATTTCAAGGCATTTGTGTATGCTATAAATAATAAGTGAACTACATGATTGGCTGTTCAAATTAATTAGAATAATTCAAATTGAATTATGAAGTAAAGCGTGAACTTTTGCAATTTTAATATTCAAGAGCTTTTTTTGATAACAAGAGTGTAATAGGGCTTATATGGTGAAAAATTGTAAAATTTACAACTGTTTATATAGCCCGGCAGTAATAAGCCATTTTCGATGATGAATTCACAGCTTTTAGAGAAACAGTAAATAATAAATCGTGACTTTTCAAACAGCCGGATACTGCGGGTACAGTTCCTTTACCAAGAGCTAATAATTAATTTAATTTTGTGATCTTAATAGCCATTATTAATACTACAGAGTTGGTATGAGGCTTACGCACCACAAACCAATCCAATAATTACAAATTGTATCACCATGTTTCATCAAAACTATATTTTTCGAAACTATATCTACAACCAGAGAAACAATTTTAATTGATATGAAGTTGGTACGATGACAGACGTAGTACTGCTTATAACATTTGCTTTAATTAACTATTTTCTTCTGCTTGAGTAAGAGTATTGTTGTGAATTTATAAATTAATACGCTCTTGTGAATTTAGTACTTCAACTGTGCTATTGCAAAGCTCAGACGAACAAAATGGATGAGAGTGCAATTCAAACAGCGGATCTCAAAGGTAAATAACTCACAACAAACCACGGTTACAACGAGCTGTCAAATAATTAGAAAGAGAAACAAATCTTATAACTCTGCCACGTCTCTAGCGGATATATTGCAAAGTTTCCGTACTGACTCACAGTCACGTCAATATCCAAGCGCGGCAGGAAAAGTGAGGACCGAAACGCGAGTATTGGTTTGTGAGGGCAGAGAGTCCAGGCTGTGAGATCAAAGGAAGTCAACAATTCACTTTGAAACACGGCTCCACATGTGCCACCCGTTGTTTCAGTGACAAGCGCAGCAATTTTAATAGATTTGCTATTAAATCCATCGGACTACCGTACACTGATTTCAAAAGCTCAAGCTCGTGGACGGGCTGAGATAGACCAGGGCAACATCTGTTGTCGCAGCAGCGTCTATGTGGGGAGGTCCTAGACGTGACATAGACGAAGCACTGCGATCGTATTTTTTGAACATTTGATTCGACCAATCGACACGAGCCTTTTTTTGAGCGATTGACACATTGTGTGGGATCCAACGCGAACAAATTTTTTTGACAGTCAAATGTTCATGCAATATTGAATGTATGCTGGTCTCACTAATGCCTAAGGTTGTTTCAATCTCACGATAGGTCACATGACGATCCTGCAATATCAGTTCACGCACAGCATAAATGGTTTTCGGAACAACAACTGATTTTGGATGACCTTCGCGAAATTCGTCTTGGAGTGAACTACGTTCACGATTGAATTCACCATATCATCGATAAACACTGATCCTTGATGGAGCTTCATCGCCAAAAATTTAATTAAGTTCATCCATGCACTGTTGCTGAGTTAGTCCACGTCGAAAGTTGTAAAATTTAATCGCACTAAAATGTTCACGATTTAATTCCATTTTGGGGCCAAGATGAATCTTTTAAGTTACTGTAAACAACAGAAATAGCGCTCGTTGTCAAAACATCCAACGTTGAGTACGTATAACCTCAAAACATCCAACTTTACGATAGACCTGTCAGTTGGCAGATTGCAACACCAGGGTTGCCAAATCCATAAACATAAAAGTCAACCTTCGTAGCTAGGCTGAGTTCCGCTGATGTCAGGTGGAGAGTTCTAGCAGCCGGCTGCTCTGATCGGTAGTTTCCCGAGGTTTCGACGATCAACACCAAGCAAATGCCGGAGCAGTACCCAAAGAAACGGGCCACAGACCGCGCGCAATCTTTCCTTCCTCTTCCTCAACCTACGCTCACCTCTTACTTCCACACACACACACACACTTACATACAGTACACTACCACACATGTCAGAGGCTGAGAGATTAAGCGGGTTGAGACGGTGGCCTGCTGGTGGAAGACACTTCTTTGAGGAAACCCCGCAAGATTACGCGAAAGTCCATCCCAGATCACGCGGGAGAAGATCTTGGCCTCCTCACGCAATAAAAAAACTCATTACACGCTCAGGACTAGTGACGTTAGCAGTGCACGCGTCCGGATTAATTCATTAATAAGTCAACAGAGTCGGGAGCTCAGAACTTGTCGCGACTGGGGCAGAACCTTACTAGGGAACATGGCTGAATGGGAATTCTCTAGCCAATATGTATGTCGGTGCCAGATATCACCTTCCAACGAGGAACATCACCATCTACAGTTACAGGACTAATGAACACAGTAGTTAACGCGGCCGGAAACACACAGACTTTTTCGTATGAGGTCACATATTTTGCTGAAATCTCATTTCTGGAGGTAGCAATTTATCAAGAATCTTTAGATATATGCAACATGTATGCCACATTTTTATCCATATTAAATAAATGACCGATAATTACAAATCTTTCGTATGATAGTGTAGTTTAATTTTGGTTTAAATTTACACATTTTTGTAAGTACAACCTTCTGTCTGATTTTGGTTCAATTGTACCTTTCTGCTACAGTTTAAATGATGGAAGCAGTGTTGGGTGGGGTTTGCAATGGCGAGACAGAGTGTTAGGGTGGGAGGCAGGGCCGGAAGGCAGTGGAGAGAGGGCGGCGAGATCAAAGAGAAACCAGTAACTCACTTCGGAGTAAAAACTGTTCCCATGGTGTCACACGCCGCAGGCGCCAGTCGCGTGTTTATCTGGGCCTGGTGCGCCCCTCAGGAAACTCTTTGACTCGTGGTGCCTGCCTGTCACCGAAGAAACCACCGGTGAAGTCACTGTTGCACGAGGATTTGTCGCGAAAAAAAGTTACTTACGTAACTAGTACAGAAAGTGAAAGTTCTCGCGTTTTACGGATGACATGTTAACGGACGAGGCGACGATAGGATTCGAGTTGGGCGTTTTGAAATGAGTACGCCAAACACTTTCTTACGACTTGCGTATATTACATTTTTTTACGTATTCATGGGAAGTATCAAGTTTATACTCGCAGCTTCATTCTCAATTCGCGAGATGACAGTTATGTTTAGTTATGCCTCATGAGTTTTGTTTACTTTGGAGGATTCAAGTGTTTTAAATGCCTGTGACTTCTGTGCAGTACGTCTACGGCAAACTCTACTTTTGCGTACGCGAATCGAAAAATTACCTTTCTAATCAATAAATATTTAATGTAAGTACTACCTTTCATGTGTGAGTGCTGAAAAATTTATTTACCAAGCTAAAAAATCCTTTAATTCCAAGTTTAATGTATTTGAAAATTGCATACCTTCTAGTCGGGCCAGATCGACGGGAGATTCGTTTTTGAAAAGATCCTACGAAGCGTTTAGACGCTAGTGTAGTTCATAGACTGAGGGACCAACAAATAGACAGACGGATAAATATACCGAGAAACGGACATTTTGAGAAAAATCACACACTTTTTCGGTGACCAGAAAACGTGTGTTTCCATTGAAATCTAGAAAAATCAATTTCTGCAGCATTACATAACTTTATGAATACGACATACATTAGTACTTTTTATGTACGTGTATGAGAGAGTAAAAACAACTCTGTTGAATTGTGTTCAACTTTTCATAAATGTAATATTTATTAAGTAGTAAATATTGCACAAAACATTAACCTGTCTTGTTTCAAAGTTTCTATTTCACAGGGGGCAATAAACAAAACATTAAACAATAGTGTTCTTTATATTCCAATCCATTTTTGAATATGATTTTCACTTCATAAAAAATGTTGCCATTCCTTTAAAATGACTGAAGATGTCTACCACTTCCCTTACGTATCTATTTAGTTCAGAGTACTAAGACTCGAGTTCAGCCCAGAGGCTTACAAATACTGATTACGAAAACTTCCTCCAAACTCCGATCCCAACATTTCGCGCACCCCTGTCGACATCTCGTGGGCGATCAAAGGAAGTGGGGTACACACTTCAACAGGTCGCCCCTTCTACGACAGTCCGCTGCCCCCAAAACCCCTCCCACTAAAATAGGCTATCTTCATCTTCGCCACGTGGTATTTGAAGCACACTGCTCCGGAATGAGTCGATAGACATACGAACGATAGGGGTAGAAAAAAACAGTACACGTTTCCTTATATGGTGGTACCTATGAGCAGAGCATGTGCAGTTGAACAAAACTTCAGTGTGGAGTTTGATTATGATGTTTCTTTTTTAAGGTAATTTTAAATGTTTTATGAATTAGACAGTTTTATATCATTTTTATTATTAATATATAATGTGCATGTTAGCTGTATTATATTATTTAAGTAATTGTCTGTACTAGCTGCAACCAGGTTATGCCTATTTGCAGTTCAAATAAATTTATCTTACAATCATGTGCATTTCTGTGACTCGTAAGCCCATTGGGGCTCTCTTGCCCCTTGTAGCTCGTACGCCCATAGTGGTACTTTCATCTTGTAACGGGCAGGGAGGTTTGCTGGCGGCCAACTAATGTTCACATCGGCCCATTACTGAACTTTCTCCCTCTGGCACTCAGGCAGGTGTTTAACCATTTCTAGGTATTTTAGCATTACCTTGTCTCTTAATATATGAACCAGAGATTTTTGCCAAAAATGACTTACTTAAGGGCGGGAATATATTTTCAGCAAACGCCGTTGTCTATAACTACAACACTCGACGTAGTAATCACATTCATCAGGTAACAGTATCAACAGCTCACTAAAAAAATTCACATATAATACATGTACATTATTTTACAACACCTTGCCAGATGACATTAAACGATGAAATTCGACACAAAAATTTAAGTCCCAAGTAAACTATTTTCTGCTGCACAACGGTTTCTATACAATTAGAGACTATACTGAGCATCCAAAAGGTAAGTAATATTAGTGTTTAAAATGACATTTAATGTATTAGATATTATTTGGATTGAATAATTGTAAAGAACCTGTAACAAGTACTTCACTTCAGCTTGTGGGTCAGTGACCTCCATCTCGTTCAGGTTTTGTCCAGTTTACCTGATCTTAGGGCAAATGCTGAGATGACCCCTTGTTTTGCTTTCTGGACATAATGAAATTCAAAATAACTTTCTCCAGGGCGTCATACACAATTTTGACTATTTTTGACGTTAATAAATAAATAAGCCAACCATATTCCTTTGTCATACGCACTTACATTAGGCAGGAAGAGGGCAGGGAAGGAAATGGTTTATTATGGTACTACTTGGTGGTTGGGATATGCCCAACTACAACAGAACATAGGTGTTGTGGTAGGATATCTTTGGCATTTTAAAAATAATTAAAGATGTTGTCATTGCTTTTGAATTAAAAAACATTGTTGGCAATGACAACATCTTTAATTACAACAGAACACTCAAGCAAAGCATCCATACCCGATGCACAATACCGGCTTAGATGGCTCAGTGCCATCAAATGAAGCGGTTCTGACCGGAAGGTTCTAGAGTTACACACTCAACGATGGAAGGATTTGTGGCACTAGCTAGATAGCTGGGTCGAATTGAGCCGCTGTCTGGAGGAGAATCCTAGCGGCCGGCTGCTCCGGTCGGAAGTTTTCCGTGGTTTCGCCTACCAACACCAGACGAATGCCGATATAGTACCCTAACAAAAGGCCCTCAGACAGCATGTGATCTTTCCTTCCTTTTCCTTGACATATGAATTCCCTTTACTTACACTTACATGCTCTCCACTACCTCACATGCCAGGACACCAGTGAGTAACTTAAGAGTTAGTTCCTGGTTGGGAGGTGCTCCGCAGGTGGGCGGTGCTCCGCAGGTGGGAGATGCCTGGTTGAGGAAAACGCCCCGCAAGTCGGCGGGTAGGTCGATCGGGGAGATCCGTCTCACCATCCAGCGGGGAAAGATTCACGATAAAAAACATGAATGTGCTTACCGGACTAATTATTCAAGATATTGACATGCCCGGAATCACAAATCAATCTCAACAACAACAAATATTGCACGGTCGTTTGATCCCACTGTTTGTCGGGATATTGCCATTCGAGTTGAAAGACAAATGCCGGGTGAAGGAAGACATCGACGACCGACTTTTGAACAATAAAGTCGAAGGCGTCCCGCGCAGTTCCTTTGTTCCTCCCACATCGCTCTTCCCTATAGATTGTTCTCTTTTTTCCTGAGCCGTACCTTATGGTCTCTTTTCCGCGGCTTTGATGCGATGGAGAGACCATTTGGGGTGAATACCAGAATTCGAAAGATTAGAACGCGAAAGGATGTAGGTATTGTAATGGCTTAAAGGCCTTCGGCCTAGCCACATAGGATCAAGTAATAATTACCTATTAAATAAATAAATAAAATCTGTTTTCTTTTCTGTTGATAGGCATTCTGCGGTGTGTTTGCGGTAAGACTTGTCTCTCAGAGACATAAAACGAGGGGCGAGTTTCTTAAATAAACCCCGCTGGTCGAAAATGTTACCTGATTTTTACTTTCTCGCCACCGCTTACGGAGTAGAGTGAACGTTATTTAATGATGCGCGCAAAAAGGGCAAATGTTTGATAGAAAACCTTATTACAAGGCCCTGGTAACGAAAAAGAAGATAAACTTAGCTGCTAAACGTAGAGAAAAACAACTCCTCTAACAGTGTGCAGACATAATCTATGTTTTGTGGGTTCTTAATACCGAAAAATCGATCTAAGAACAATGCTAGCGACTGAATCGTTCGGCCGATTTTCTCCAGAATTGATATTCATTAATCGATTTGAATGATGTTTGCTCCTTCAATTTGAAATCTATATTTTTTCTTGGGAGGTACTTTTCACGAAACCAAATTTTTACATGAGAACAAGGACATTTTCCAGATTTTAAAAAAAAAACATCTCTCCATCGATTTTGATCACATTTTGTTGTAAGATAATGGAAAGGGTGTTTATGAGAATAGTACAGATATAATTTTCGTTGAAAACCCTGATCTTTTGAAAACAGCAAACATTTTACTATTTTATTACGTCTTTTTACTAGTTATAAAGATAAGATATTTTCCGCTTAATGAAATGTATTCCTTAAAGATATATTTTGAAATAAGGTCAAGTACAGTGTCCTGAAAGTTCGAGTACTTTTCACGTAATTTTGCGTGAAAATATGGGCGAGGAAGTACGTACTGTTTTACCACGAGTAGATTAAAATGAAAAGATGTTAGTTTTGAATGTTTATAATCTAGTAAATGAATCCATTACTTTGATTTTTTCCATTTTGCACGCCTTTTTAAGCGCACTTCAGTTTATAAAAGGGTTTGAAATCACTTAAAAAGCAACTTCTTAGATAATTTGAAAATTTTCAATAAAACGCAAGGTACATTCTTAGAAATTTTGAAAAGAACTCTACCGAATATTAAAACATGTATTGATTACATTTTATGCATTTAAAACATCATTAGCATCAATGCACATAAAGTTTGGTGATATCGTTTTCGTGCTATATATATCTTTGATAATTTACCAACAAGAAACGTTATATTATTAGCGAAGCCAGTAAAACTAAATTGCTTCATTCATCTTCATTTCAAACATTTAGAATATTGATACAAATCATATAGTTCTTATGAAAAATGTTTGTTTTCTATTTTTAATACAGCTTTATTGCGGCAATTGGGTCAGCAATTGCTATTGCAACTATGACAGTGAAATTGCCTTGCGTTTATTTTCCGGTGGCAGCAGTTTATCTTTTTCATTTCAATAATAGAGTCGCCGGCAATACAGTCGCCTGCGTTTATGCTACAACAATTTACCTATATAATTCTCATCATTTTATCGATTTGTATGAATGACATGAGCACACAAACACAAAATACATGAATAAAAGCACGACAGAATTGAATATATGTATTACCCATGAATCGCCACGCGACGAGTAAATTTATTGAGAATTTCTAATGGACACGTGGTATTTCTATGATAGGATATTTCGCGAAAAACAGCAATAAAAATATTAAAAAACAACCGAGAAGAAAAAAGATGGATATTGTACTTTCAAGATATCAGTGAATGATTAAACATCTTAATATCACTACCCCTCGAAATGCGTTTAAGGAAGTAAGTAATTACGAACATTTTTTTCGGAATTTTTTTTTGTGTTCTAAAATACCACTACAGCAAAAACAAAACAAATAAAAATAACAACCTTCATTACAAGAAACATATCAAAGATCTTCACTCATTAAGTGAACAATAAAAAAACAGAGTACTTTAACCGAGTAATTTGAAATGCTCGAAAAAACTTCATTTTGTGTTAATGATGAGAGTTATTTTTTCAGTATTTTACGTCACTGAATTTCTAATTTTCTCATCTACATTTGCACTCTAGTTTCACCGAAAAGCTTCGATGGCTTTAATACATACAGCGTTTAGTTACTTCAACAGAGCAATGTAAAATTCACATAGTAAATATATATCACATAAATGAAAGAAAACTGCTTGTATTAACTGCTATATGTACAAATGTGGACATTGGATAAGGTTATTGTTGAAAGATAGCTGAGGTTGGTTAAAGTATGAATAGATTATTTGTTGCCATTCGACACTGAGAACATTAGTGACATGGTAACTGAGAGAACATTACTCAATTCAAAGGAAAGAGAAATTTTTTTGAAACTCATGTATATTGAGAAATCGTAAATATCTGCAGGGTTAAATTTAATTTTCCTAATTCAGGATTAATAATTCGAAAATATAAACTTAAATTCTTCTAACAATATTAACATCAAGCCATTTCACCACGGAACACACCAGTGATTTTATTTAGGAATAAACACTAAAAGAAATCATAAATTTAATAAAAACACAGTCAATTCCAATAAAAAAATATTAACGCAGAAACTGTTTGTCAAGAACAAATAACAGAAAATGAAACTTTTAAAAAACTATCTAAAAACCCTAAGTATTATGATTAATTACAAATATTTTTTATTTTACATTTAAGTATCTCTATGCCGAGAATAAACACAAATTTCAGCTATGAAGTACTACAGGCTATTTTCACTACATTCTTTTGCATAGCCAGAAAATTAACTTATTTTTCAAGATCTTAGACAATGTGAAAATTTATACATGAGAAGTTTGAAGTACTCAAATGGGCCATCCATTATATTATTTTTTATTAATTATTATTTTATAGATGTGTATCATACATATAACCCGTAACAAGTTCAATGAAATATCGTGAAGAAAGGGAGTTAAGAGATATGTACATTGGGAAACATAACCTGCAAGAATTAAGAAATACTTAGTGATGTAATATTGCAAAGAACTATCCGAGGATCGACAACGCATCCAGGCAAAGCGAGAATGAATGAAACAATCCAATCTACAGCATTGCGAGTTCCCTCATTCTGAAAGTGAAGACACCATATTTAAAGTACATTGAGATAAGGACAGATCTCCCTGAAGGAAAAAAAAACAAGTGAAAAACCAACCCGCCTCTTACTTCCCATGAACAAAGCCTCATGCAAAGCAACCGTATACAAAAAACAACCTCTTTCCTCCAAGAGCTTGAATAATACCGCCCCATCGTCTAACTCTCCCCTCAGCGAGACAGTAGCCGGAAATGGGGGAGCGGTGGGGAAAACGAAAAATGAGAAGAAGGGCGAAGAAGAAAAAAAGAGAGGGTGGAGCGGTCGCAAAAAAGTAGGTCAACAAGGGTGGGTAGAGGCGGTCAAGAATTGGGGTCGCGCAGACGGCCAGAAGCAAATAGGAAGTGTCCCGTGCTGCGAGCTCACGGCTTAAAGACGCACTCTGAATACAGCAAAAGACGTGGCTGGTGTACCAAGCAAATTGTTCATTATATGCAAAGCTGCACCGTAATATTTGAAATTATCACTTAATGTAAAACTAGGCTTAGTATCCTTTATTACGACTTATTAATCAGATTTACAACTTCCTATGTCCTGGCTTTTAATCATTGGATACATCAGCTGGAACAATTGGAGAATATCAATTTTGGAGAAAATCGGCTGAACGGTTTAGACGCTAGCGTTTTTCAAAAACGGGCAGATTGACGGATATACAGAGGTGCCTTCAATCGATTTTTCTCTATCTAACAAAACAAAAATTCTGTCTACTTCGCGTGTTAGAGGATTTTTGTTCTAAATTTAGCAACTGAATTTATCCACTTTTTTGTTACAAAGGCTCGGCAATAGGAGTTTGTCTACCGAAATTTCATGTTAAATATGTCGAAATTATAAAGGGGTGTATACAAGCCTCACTTTATGGCTACTTTATAAACAGAAAATATCTATCGATAATCACAAATTGTGGAAATATTACAAAATCAATTATAATAAAACTCTAGAAATATATACACATTACGAGCACGTTAACACGCAAACACGATAGCATGACGGCTGTATCACGTTAGGTGAATGTTGTATAGAACAGACAGAGAATACACAACGGTCAGAACAGAGAGACACACACATAAGACTGCTCTCTAACTAACTAAAATGTTCTCAAAAGGTTTGATATTTTTATGTATCACCGTGTGCAGCTGTTATTCAACACACCCAAAACAGTCACGAAATCATCTTCTTCCTCAAAAGATTCCATCACCTTTTCCATACCCATCATGGAACGGACACGCTCGATTTGGAATGCCGTCAACCGACGTTATGTCTAGAACACTCTGCGGACCGAGAAAGTGGCAAACATTCGGTAGAGATGCCGAAATTGTTCACATATTGGCCACCCGTACCAAGCAACTCGATACGTGTTTCCCAGCTTTCCAAATGGTTCGTCATGGAAAAACTGAAGTCGTTCATGATGAATATTTTCTACTGGAGGAAAACATTGTTGATTTCTACGGATCAGCATCATACTGGCGAAGAGACAAACTATTTTTATCTTCACAAATCCAGTATCTTTATCCCCACGCAAGGGATGATGTTTGTGTTCTGGTGGCCAAAGCAACTTTCCTGGACCGTAGCGTATTTGATGCATTCTCCTTCTCTGTGTGGATTGGTATAGGCTGCAGTCTCCTTATCTTTGCTGCTATTCTCAGGTATGAGGCTTGTTTCCATATTATTCATGAGGGAAAACATTTTCGATGAATAATTCGCGTTCTATAACTAGAGAAAATTTGCAAATATTCGCTCGCTTGCAATAAAACTATTTATGATGGAAAATCGACTTCTGATCTGGGCTATTATCTTTTGTCTTGGCTCTCGTAATGAAATCGATTTACTCTCAGGGCAATATAGAAAACGATTATTCGTATCATTACACTACCCTATTCCATTTCGTTCGAGAAATTTTCAACGAGATCTGTTCATAAACAGATTCATCTTCAATTATAATAATAAATTAAAAAATATGGTTGAGCAATTATGAATTGTTAAGTAGAGCTGAAAAACTGCGAGAAACGGTGCCACAATGTAATGAGAGAAATTAGTTATTAAGAATTATAATCAGTCAAATATTTAATATAAACCGCATGCCTTGGTTGTTACTGAAAAATTATTTTTTGTCTCCATTTCTTCTGCTTACACCTAATTTTTGATCTCTTTGTCATATCACAGAAAATAGAGGTTCAATAATATACAACCGCATACTTCAACCTCGTGTTATAAAATAATATGTTTCTTAAATCAATTAGTTAAAGCAAATGATGTCATGTGTTAGGTTAAAGGCATGTGATGTTAAAGCAATTATAAGGTTACTTTGCGTGGATGTACGAGGCTTGGGACAGACGTAATTGCAACTATTGTTTCTTAAAGAAATAGTTGGATTACATAATGGAATATGGAATAATTATCGAATCACATAATTTTATTTGTCACAAAAATAAATACAGTAGCAGGGTCTGTTCACAACCACTGCTGTTTTTTTTGAGTGTCTGTTGCGAATTGTTTGTGTTTGGTCACGTTGCATCGCTTCTACACCAAGCCCCGCTCGAGCAACGCTCCTACATCAAGACAGATGTTCTCCGTGGAAGAAATGCCCTATAATGTCTCCTTAGAAATGCCCTAGAAACTCTCCCGACTATCTCGATCAGGTTTTGTTCAGTTTCCCTGGTCCTTTGAGCAAATACTGAGATGGCCCCTTGTTTGCTCCTGAACAGTAATATAACTTCGCTCTCTCAACCCAAGGCATCATATTGACTCGTCATACACGATTGTAATTGTATATGTGACTCAATAAATATGATTAATATTACTTTTATTACTATTATTAATATTATTATTATTGTTAATATTATTAATATTATTATTATCATCTCGCGACTGTCTGGTATGGAAGGGCATTATTCTCAACAGCTTTCTCCAATTTCCTGATGCATTCTAGAGCATTTTTTCCTCGGAGAACGTCTCTCTTAATGCAGAAGCGTTTCTCAAAAGGATTATATTCATTTCGCACGGCAGTACTCGGGTAACGGATTTCACATTGTTTTCTGTGCTAATAGAGCCACGAAATAATTACATGAGTCGTCATTGCCAACAATATTGTTTATTACAATAGCAGCTTTCCAAGGCTTAACCATCACCATCAGTTTTCTGCTGTACGGAAGCCACAAAAACTACTAGGTTGGCAATGGCGACTCATATTATTATTTAATTGCAAATGCCAACGAAAACTCGTCACAATACCAATAAAGTAATGGAAACACTCAAAGAACCATCTGCAAACACACTAGTGCTGCATTTCTTTCACACGACAAATATAATCATGTAATCCGATGATCTTTCTCTTAGAGAAAAAAATAGTTGCCACGTCTTTTGCCCCCACCCTCATCTCAGAATAAAGTTTCAGACTTCTAAGGCATGTAGAGGGAACGAAGATGATTCTTTGCCAATTGACATGTGATGTGAAATCTAATAATACGAAGTCGTGTGTGTTCCTGATTGATAACCACCTCATTGTGCTGTAGTACTTGAACACAGTGATCAACATCGAAAACAAAACATTGATGTTGCCAAACAACGATGTTGAAAGGTAAAACATCAATGTTTGTAACCCAACAACCAAAAACAGTCGACCTTTTTTTGGTGTTTTGGTTGGACAATCGATTTTTAAGGTAGTTTAGTAACCTCTAATGTTAAATTTATGGTCAAGAAAATTGCATTTGACAGTGGCCGGGTCCTACAGAAATTTATATTAAAAATTTAACTGAAATGAAAGTTAGAAACGTTTCTTCAAGTGCAAAATACAAAAAAAGACCCAGGAAATAGCAGCGCGCCAGGTTCTCGGGTGAGGAGTAGTCTTTTTTATTTATGTTCTGAATGAAATTACAAAGTTCAGTTTATGTCAACTATACATTTGTTTTCTGGCTTACAATCTAACTTAATCTATTTTACACCTAACACTGAGTTACATATGACTCACAGAGCACCTCAATTGATTCATTCTGCATTGTCGATTATGTCCAAGAATGCATGTAACGGATATCTGTTTTTTATTCGCGTTTGACGTTTTGTATGTTTAGCCAGTTTAAAATGTATGCTTTGGTTGATTAATTGCAGGTTCGAGTAAAAATTATAGGAAAGATAGGTAATATGGTGGGAAATTGGTTTGGTGTTTAATTCGGTGTGAACTTGCGTGTTTGAGATGAACTAGGGAGCTTGGGTGCCGGATCTTAAGAAATTGTTTTGGATAATTTGCAATTTTTGAATGTTATATTTGGCAGTATTTGTCCATATTTGGCAGACGTACAGGAGGAGGGGTGTGATGATTGATTTATATAAGGTTGGGGCATTGTTTAAAGACAGTTTAGTAGATTTATTTATGAGAGGTTTCAGATGAAGAATTTTAATTTTGGCTCAAGAAACTGTGTTGTCTATGCGAGTTTTCCAGTTGAGGGTGGTATCCAGATGAAGGAAGTCCAAACTGCGTTTGTTTGGTTTGAACACGTAACAGACAGTGGTACCGTATGTTATTATTTCATATTTTAACTTTTAGAAAATTGCGATAAGAAAATTTAATCCACGATTAAACATCAAAAACGTAAAAAGGTGCGGTACAAAACGTCGAAGTTAAAAAAACATCAGCTTCAATTCAAGATGTTCAAGATGTTTCAATAATCAACTTTTATATCATACGTGATTTTATAGCAAACCGGTAATGTTTTTTTTCGACGTTTTGAAAACATTGGCATCCATATTGCTTCCCTACTTGAAAGGTGGTTTCATCCTTTCTGTCAGGCTAGTGTTTGATTCTGACGTAGCACATCAGATTGAATGTACCTGCCACACACCCGCTATCAGACAGAACCAAATATCACTTATGTATCTTCGTTACATGACATTTCCCACCCCATGTTGAATGGCAAAATGTAGTCATTTTCGACTTTTCTTCATACTCTAGAAAATCGCAACACTTATCCTGAGACTTAAGCATTTAATTTCTTTAAGAAGAAAGTGGGTCTGACGTAGTATCTCAGATTTAATGTACCTGCCACACACTCGTAGACGATTTATCTATCAGACAGAACCAAATATCACTTACGTGTTTCGTTACATGACATTTCTCACCACATGTTGATTGGCAAAATGTAGTGAATTTCGACTTTTCTTCATACTCTAGAAAATTGCAACACTTATCCTGAGAGTTAAGTATTTAATTTTTTTAAGAAGAAACAATTCACTTGTCCTCTGTTACAGATTCGCCTACAACCTAACTTGGGGCCAAGCACTTCTGGAAGCGGAAAATACTTTCCGGACCGGAAGCTTCAAGGAAATGCACCGCCTTTTGTTACTTTGGGTTAGCGCGTTCAGTGTCCTCGTCCTCAGCACCTTCTCGGGGGTCTTCACCAGCTTCACCTTGGTGCCGAAGAGAGGGCCCGAGATAAACACGCTCGCCGACTTCAACGCGCGCTACAAACTCGCGTATACGTTCCATCGAATGGCGGATATGATCAAGTCCAATTACGAATGGGGAAACGAAGCTTACAAAGCTGTGGTGAACAAAACTCACAAAATTGAAATAGAAACAAAGTTTGAGAAGATGGTTCGGGCTGGTGAAGCTCCTTTGGTGGAAGCAGAGACTGTGCTTGAATATTGGTTGCGTCGTCACGATATGCGAGAAAATGGGGAATATTTACTCCGAGTCGTCCCTCAGTGCTTGATTACCCCAGCGTACGTTTCCTTTGCTATTCGTAAGGATACACCTTATGCTGAGAAGTACAGCAGTCTTGTTCAAAGACTGCTTGAAGGTGGCGTAATAGGCAAAATTATCAGTGAAAGTTGGAACGAACTGGGAAGTGCAGGTACGGGATCAAACAAAATTCACGGCGACTTGATAACAGAGGAACCAAAAGTTATGGATCTGATACATTTTCGGGAACCATTTTTGCTCCTCGGATGTGGAATAGCTCTCGCTATCATAGTATGGATCGCAGAGATTGTATTGGGGAGATAAATCTGTTTCAGAAATTAATGATTCTATGTTACGCACAATTAGCACTTACATTATGCACTGTCCATAATATGATTATAATATTCACAGGTTGCGCCACGTAACTTTACATCGGGTATTTTTGAACTGTTGAATTATTTCAATGACATTTTAACAAATGTATATTAGGAAATGAAGCTTTATGGGTCCTGTACACATTTTTATTTAAGATTTAGTTATGCACATTGGGGTATTTATGGATTCATTGACCTTGAATTTATGCACATGTATTTATTCACATGCAGATTGAGGTCCAATTTACTTTTTTTTACCTTCCACCCTCGTCTAAAAATCACAAGTCTAATGATACTTACGATGCTTAGGATGCTTACGATACTTACGACAAATTAAGGAAATTTGAAATGGCTTAACCACCAGCATACCCGTCAAACTTGTGTCTCTTTGTTATGGGCGCTTGATATACCACGCAGCGGGTTGTCATCATTTGAAATACGAAACGTTCTCAAACGAAAGTTCAAAACACGAAGATAATCAATTAAATGCAATTTGGGGCTTAGATTCTTCAGTATTAAAATAAATTATTTAGTATTAATGTGTATTTGTAAATAAATGTTTAGGTTGTAATACCTGTTTATTGATTAAAATATTACAGCTACGTTGATTTCTGATTTCTGGCCTAATAAAAATATATCTGGCCTAATAATAATAACTGTATCATTATTTTCCTTTTCTTAATAAATTTTGCAATTCAATTTCCATTTTTTTGAAGAATACACGAGTAAGAAAGAGATTCTGAAATGGTTTTTCACAAAATGATGTAAAAAGACAAAAAAGAATCATACTACAATGAAAACAATACATATTGGAATATATAAGGATTATATAAGAATATGATATATTTCCATGCGCTTTAACAAGAAGAGATAATAGAATCGCTCATTAGCATTAAATCTCTCATTAGCAAGATACAGCAATGCAAGGTACTTGCATTGCATCGACATTTTCTCATTTGTAAAGGCTAAATTAATTTTTTTATATGCGTACAAGAGAAGTTGCAATAATAAAACATTCTGCGCGAGATGTACAAACTCAACAAGACTCACAATATGCCGAATATAGCGACAACTGGCAGATGAAATACTCGTAAAATGTCAGAGTAAATTTCAGTCCCTCTTGTGTTCCGTACGTTAGTTCACCAAAAACCTAAATGGTTCCATCTCTCTATTCAAACAAACAAGAGTTTTTGCAAGCAAAAGGGCAATACATTACTTCTACATCGTCATGAACCAAAGGAAAGAACATTTCTCGAAAGAGTGTTTTTGTCACTGGAGATGTTCCTATTGATTGATTGATTGATTGATTAGAGGCCTTCGATTAGTTTTCGTTGCCCGTTTCTTGTCCTTCAATTTACTCTATAACGACAACAGTTCTCTGCATTCTGAAATCACATCAACCTGTTGGTGCATAAAAAAAGGCATGAGTTGACATGAAAGCAGGCTACATGGCAAACATGCATATAAAGACGGTACATTTAAACGATAGATAATAATATCTTTAGACTGTCTTTAGTAAAAGTGGTGTTTTCTGGGAACGCGGAGCGCATTAAAATGTTCATTTTAGTAGTAGTGCTGAAAGTGAGATGATGCTCAAATGTTGAAGTTAATTCTGAATTAAAAAAAAAAAGAACTTTCCTCACACTGCATCAATTATCACTGACATTAATGTATCATTAAATAATTTGTGTACTTGAATTAAAACAAAATGAAGGTCTATAAGGCTGCCTAAAACCAGTGTATGGCACACGTAGTATAGAGAGATTTTTTATAAGAATGGACCGTTTTGACAACTAGTGCAAGCAACATAACTGAAAGTTATGACCTTCAGCTCACTTGACTCATGCTTCCTTTATTCGTTTGTTTGCAGTTGGCTAACTCATAAATGCCTTCCTCGCTTTCTTTCGTGCCGCCCGACAAAAATGTAAGTTCACTACGAGAAATAATTGAAATTTTGGAAGTGCAGTGCTACTGTGTTCTTCTGTAAAAATTATTTTGTGTAGACATTACATTGTCGCACGAGTTTCCTGCTCCTGTGCGGTTAAGTGGCGAGTTGTGATCGAGAACGTTCCGTGATTTGCGTTTTATCAATTAATGTTTTTAAATAATTACACAATTGTGGACAATGAGAAGCCATGATGTCGTAACGGGAGCCATGCACAAACAAACACATTACGAAGGGGAATGTCTGAACAGCTGCCGCGCGGAGGGAATTACACGTGATGTTCACTTCTTTAGCCAACTGTCATTTTGGCTCATTCTTGGATTCTTCTATAAAAGTGGTTTTATTTTGAAATTCTTATCTTCAATATCTCTTCATGCAATAATAACGGTATAGAAAAACAAGCTTAAACTTTAGGAACATTCAAACACACATATTAATGGTATATGTGTACACCATATTTAAAATCAGTAGCCACACAATTGTAATTCACAATTATAAACAGTAAACACTCAATTTCTATGAATTTTAGATATTAACTTAAAATGTTCTTCCTTAAAGTCTAAAGAAGATAATTTCTACCGCTCAGGATTGAAGCAACATTTAACATTCTACGTTCTCGGCATGTTTTTAATTTATTTTCCGTAGTGTATGACATGACATGTCTGGTCACCATTCAGAATACTTTTGTATAATCTTTTCTACAAAAAATAGCAAAATTTCATATGTACAAACATCACTATTATATTATAAGCTACTCTTCATCATACACAAAACATTAAAACAAGTGTTGCACTATTTATATAAATAATCGAAACACAGCTTATTATCAGTATTGATTTAGTTTTCAAGAATAAGGACACCTAAGGGAAAGAAATTCTTGAAAATACCTAATCAACCCCTTCAATGACGACAGTTATTACTTCTTCGATCTTATCTAGTAAATCAATGCTGAGTTACAACGCTGTGTTAACAGCTGCAGATTGATTAGTGAAGTAAATACTTCTCTCTTCCGGTCAATGAACGTGCTGACCCCCCACGCAAACACGAAAATATTGACTTATGAAGGGAACGAGATGAATGCAAATCAAAACTGAATCCCAATGGGTAAATTCTTAAGTAAGTACAAATTTCTGCACATACTATGTAAGCTTTACAGGAACTAGTAGAAAGTGGAATGCCGAGAAATCAGACAGGGTAACAACTGTGAAACCATTGAAAATAAATGCAAGACGAAGATACATAGTATTCGTTGTATACAAAACGTTCTTTAAAAAAATATTCCTATCGTTTTTATAGTTCGTTAAATAATTTTAAATAAGTCACGAATAATGTCCGAGGATAACTGGATAATTCGTGAATTCGCGGAGTATTCGTGAAGATTTAAAACAGTCAAATAATTCACGTTCAAACACAAGTAATTTCCTCAATTCTTGGCGCAACGCTTTTGCTCTTCTCTTTCCGAATTCATTTAATGAAAATTACATTAACGTGATTATCATGAACGCACATTAAATATAATGTACACATGCACATCAGGCTGCAAGAGTCCAAACTTGATGCGTGTACCTGGAAGGAAGAAAGGAAGAAGAAAGGAAGAAGAAAGAAAAGAAAGAAAAGAAAGAAAAGAAAGAAAAGAAAGAAAAGAAAGAAAAGAAAGAAAAGAAATGAAAGAAAAGAAATGAAAGAAAAGAAATGAAAGAAATGAAAGAAATGAAAGAAAAGAAAGAAATAAAATAAAAGAAAGAAATGAAAGGAAAGAAAGAAATGAAAGAAAATAAATTAAAAAATAGAAAGAAAATAAATAAAAGAAAGAAAGAAAGGAAGGAAGCAAGAAAGTAAAGAATGATCTCGATTGGCTGGTAATTATGATTATGCGATATGAATAATGAGAGACAGGAGAAAGGGGAGGACTATATTAAATCTACACTGATATTATTAAATAGTCGTATAAAACTTAATGCACTGATACATTCAGCTCTTTTTAATGTACAAGTATACATTGATTATCACGTACAATACATTAATCCACAATGGATTTAATGACATTTCTGACGGTGTCCTCCACACAACCACGAGGACGTCTGTCCCGGAGGCGGAAGTGACGCCGGAGGAGAGGAGAGGAGAGGAGAGAGAGACAACCGCCGCAAACCGAGACGCCGGCGCCTTGAGAGGCGGAGGAGGCGCGGTGGAGTCGTGTGCAAACGTGCCACCGCCGCCTCGTTAGCCAAAATGGCGGCGCCTTAATTGGCTTCTTGGGCGGAAGCCTCACCGTCGGTAGTCGTCTCCGGCGGCGGCGGCGGGTGACCGCAGAGAGCGTGGCGTGAGATGGAGTGGGGCGAGGAGGTGGAGACGGTGATGGGGGCGAACATAGAAGTGGTAGGTTTGCATTATTTAATTGATTGATTGTTAGTGGTTCCGGAAGCTTCAACTAATGAGCTCATTAGTCCCGTAAGTGTAGTACGTGTTTTTTCTCGGGAGGTGGAAGTGGCCTTCTCCCGCTGTATGGCGAGATCCGGCGCCGACCGACCAACGCGGATACCGAGATCCGATGCCGACGAATACGTTCGGGTAGCGCGGAATTTTCCTCTTCAGGTATCTCTCACCAGCGAGTACCACCCCAGACGAGACAAGCTCTAAGCTCCCGAGCGGTTTCTTGGCGTGTGGTAGAGTACTGTATGTTAGTGTAAGTGTATGTAAATACACTTACACTATATATATAGAAAGATGTGTATAGAAAGATAGAACAAGGAAGGGAAGGGATTAGAAAGAGGAAAGAAAGATCATTCGAGGTCGGGTACCTTGTTAAATATGTTAAATATCACTTAATAATTAGCTATTTTACTCGCGTAACAATAAAAATCTACGAAAGGTTTCGACTCTTTCTGCAAAGCTTTCATTCAGTATATTGAAAAACCTCCTCTCTCGTTTTACGAATACATCTTTGTTTACGTTTCTATTGTAACTAGACCGATTCTCCGGTTGTGAGTAGCGAGGGGGGGGTTGAACATATGACGTAGATCTTACAATGCTGAGCAACAAGCAAGAACTCTTGAACCGTGAACTAATATTTCATTTCCTAATATTTTGAGTAATTCGTTATACCAGCTGAAGACAGAGAGTGTCTGGAGAGTTCGGTGGGAATATTTTCGGGAAACAATTTGTTACATTTTTGGATTTTTGATAATTTGCGACCGGAGCGCTACACGTAGGCGCGCGGATCCGGGGGCAGAAGGAGGACAGGTGGGGTGGCGGGGCGGCAGTGGCTTTGAGGGCAATTGGGCAGGGGAGGACGACGGGGCTGGCGGAGTCGGCCGGGCCAGAGAGGGCCACGGAGGCGGCGAGGGCGATCGGAGAGCGACGAGATGGCGGTGGGGACGGTGATGACGAGGGGTGCGACGGAGACGTCGGGAGTGACGGAAGACGCGGCAGCGGGGGCGGGGCGGATGGGCGGGGGCGGGGCGGGGGTGTGGGCAGCGGAGGCGGGGGGCGGGGCGGTCTTGCGGGGGTGTGTTGCGGGGGCGGAAGGTCGGGCGGCGAGACGGGGGCGGCCGGAGGTGCGAGGGGGCGGACCGACCGAGATGCGGGGCGGCTGAGGGGCGGGCGGTAGTGACGGCATTTTCGTGAAAACGGCGGGGTGGTGGTGGTGCGAGGGTGCGAGGGCGGCGAGGGCGCGAGGGCGGCGAGGGCGGCGAGGGCGGCGAGGGACGGCGGGGCGGCGGGGCCGGCGGGGCGGCGGGCAGCGGGGGCGGCGGGGCGCGGCGGCGGGGGGCGGGCCCGGCGGGGGCGCGGGGGCGGCGGGCGCGCGGGCGGGGAAGTTTGGTAAGCGGCGGGCGAACACGCGCAGTGGGAGCGATGGAAAGGCAGGTGGTGTGTGGTGGTGGTGGTGTGGTGGTGGGCGGCCTGGGACTCCGAGGACGACAGCGGTCCGGGCAGAGGGAGCAGCGAGGCCACAGACATTAAAGAGAACGTAGCGGGGAGCGGCAACTATTCGCGACAAGCGCCCCTACCGGGAGGGCGCAACTGGGCGTGCAAAGCATGGTGAGCACGGGAAATGAAGCTGAACGGCGCGACACTCGACCATCTCCTCGCAGATGCCTTCATGCTGCGTCAACTGCGCCCTAGCACATTGTGTTTCCCATGATTGTCTGCAGGAAATTTGAACGCTGTCCAAACCAACGTTTTCTTAATCTATTTAAAAAAACGGTATTTGCTATATTGGATATAGTATTTAAGATAACTATATTCTGAAAATGTAACTGTGCTGATTTCGAATATATATTGTTAACGATGATGGTGAAAGGCAGCGATAATAGATAACATTGAGATGTAGACTTTAGGATACATAACCAATGAAAATAAATAATTACGTCAGTCTCGATATTCTCTAAAAATATATCTGTTTTGGTAAAAAATAGTGTGCTGCGCGTGAAGCAAAACAAAAAAAACAAAACAAACAAAAAACGGTTATGAACTTGTCAACACATCCCAAGTTATACGTGGGACAATCTATCTGAATCGGAAGAACTGCGAGGCGAAAAATTCAAACAAAAAGGTTAAGGAGTCAAAGTATCTTCACCCCCCCCCCAAGTCACACTCGCTCCTTGACATATGTTTTTACTTTTGAGTGTGCTATTGTTTTAGGCAAGATGAGAAATACAAGACTTGTTGAATGCGGTCCTATTCGTATATATTAATATATCTATAGACGTATACATTATTACTTACCAATGTAACTGTCTATAAATATATGTGACCATATTAAATTAGTCTAATATCAATAATAACAAGGCAGTCATAATATAAGGAATATGATGAGATATATCTATGTCACCTCTCCTTGCCTTCACCCCATACCACGTTCGGGACACACTCACCGATACACCGACACACACTACACACACAGAATGCACTGACGTACTCGAAAACGCACGCGCACACACACACACATCTATACGCAAAGGAATCCACATACACACAGTACATGTACACAAAATGACTAAGTGATAGATATTCCACATGTGTGAATGAGTGCGCTGTGTGAAGGGTATAGCTTTATGAGCAACTCTTCGTCGACAACCACTGCTCTTACGGCACTCTGGGTGGTCGTCGTTCACCTTATCCAACTTGTTCATCTTTTTCCTGTTAGGCAGTGCTGTTCGCAAGTTGAATTAAATTCAATTGAATTGAATTAATCCCTTATTTTACATGGCGAGACTCGGGCCATCAGGCCCGCTCTTCCGTCTGACCACGCAAATTTCGCTACCTACTTTACCACTATCGAGAAAGGGGTATGGGAGAGCAGGCGAATTTTGATTAGCTGCAGGGCGTCATTTACGACTTGAATCTTTTTCATGCAAGTATTACAACATGGGACGCGATTTACTTCGCCTCCGAAGGAAGGCGTACGAACGATTTTTTTCGCACTTCGTGTGATCGGGTTTTGACGCAGCTAGGGTTATAGTCGAAAACGTAGCATTACACAATCGCCGCCGCTCAAGTTGAGCCTTGTGCTCCTCATAAACCACAACAATTTTTCTTTTTTTTTTTTGCAAAGTGAGTTGAGTTGAATTGACATACTTAATTTCAACACCTCGTTGAATATCGGGTTGAACCGCCCAGCTCGGGTATACAGTCGAAAAAGCTAGCATTCACAATCGCGCCCGATCAGTTGAGCCTTGTGTCTCATAAACCACACATTTTCTTTTTTTTGCAATATGAGTTGAAGTTTGAATTGCAAATACTTAATTTCAAACACCTCTTCGTCGAATCGGTTGGACCGCCAGCTCGGGTATAACAGTCGAAACGCTGGCAATTACACATCGCGCGATAGTTGAGCCTGTGCTCCTCATAAACAGCAATTTTCTTTTTTTTTGCAATAGTGATTGAGTTGAATTGACAAATCTTAATTTCAACACTCTCACCCCTACTTCATCCTCTACGCCTTTTGCCCCACGTTCCTGTCCTTTTCAGGCTCGTTCCCCGCGCAATGCATGCGGGATGCGACCTATGGATCGCATGGGGGTCGGCCCTGCCATCAGGCTCGCCTCCACGACCCCCGTTCCAGCACGGCAATATCGCCTCGATTGCATCCCTGCCGCTCTTGACCTCCGCTCCGGAGGCTATGGAGCGGGGTAAGAGACCGTGCCGCACACACACACATCAACACAGACACACAACTGCCCTCCTGCACGTTGGATGGGACCTCGCAGGAATCGAACGTTTTAACTCTTCCAAACGAGGCGCTCATTATCGAGGGTTGTATGAAATTTAATTATATATGGCTGAAGAAGTTTTCATACTTTGAATTCTTGACCAATTTGTAAATGACTTTCAATGTTTTGCGTATAAATGACGGGACTATTACTTGTAATTAATGGTAAATGCTAACTGTTGGGAATCAAAATGTCCTTTTCTTTTCTTTTATTGGGATGGTTTTCGACCTTTTGTAGTTTTACTGTTGGTGTCTGGATAACTTAAGATTCGACGCGGATGTACTAACCACGCGCACGCACGCCTTGCACGAAGCACAACATCTCATCGCACTGTTTCATGTGAAAGAGACATTCGGGCAAATCGAAGCTTTACTTCGTTCCAAAACGAGCCGCTATTATCGAGGATTGTATGAAATTCAATAATATAATTGGATGACAGTTAATACTTTGCTTCTTGAACAAAATTTGTGAATGCATATTTCCATGTTTTGCCGAATAAAATGATCGGATTCGTGTTATTGTAATGCTTTAATGCTATACCGTTGTAAACATAAAAATTGTCTCTATTATTTGGGAGGTTCGAATTTCTGATTTTGTTTCTGCTTGACTATTGCGATAGATAAGCGAATCGGTCGGGAGACACCAACACATGCCATGTCACATTCGGGAAGGACATTCATCGCAATCGAACGTTTTCTTCATTTCAATGCAGCACTATTTGAGGGTTTGTATGAAATTCATTTACATAATGGTGACCAGTTCTCTACTTTAAAGTTTTGAACAAAATTTTAAATGTAATTTCCAAGAAAATAATAGAAATGTAACGTTTAATCTGTAATTTTTTTGTGAATGTCAATTGTTCTTTTTTTGTTTACTTGAGAAATTTGATCTTCTGAACTTTTACTGTATTTGAGTTTAACATAATGCAGTCTAATGTGTGAGCCAAGACTTATATGAATTTTCCTAGTTGTCAGTTTGATTTCCAAACCCATTTATGAAGTTTTTTATTTTACGTTTTGATTTTATGACGCTTTACATTAATAATGGTGTGTGGAAAGCATCCAGTTTCATCTATTATTGCTCACAAAGAATATTTTAGGCGGAGTAAAAACAATACATTTTTCTTATGAATGGCATTTACTAAATAGCAATTAGGATTAAGATTCCTTTTTTCCTATTTTTCTGCACGTTGAAGGAAAAGTCATTTGAAATGAGGTTTTATTAACTAAAAATGTGCGTTTTTGGAGATCTTTTACAGGTATTAAGTGATTCGTGGGACTTACTAAATTTTCGTACTTCAGTTATCCAATTTAATTCTCTACGATAGTGTCTAAGTTTTCTACACTAAGATGGTAGAGTGTAAGAACAGACAAAATATTCTTAAGTTTTAATCAGGTATGGGAGTTGAAAATTTAAAAGAAATTTGCTATTGAATTTTCAATCACATTATAATAATCATTACTGTCGTGTAGAGTGGCTGGTATTGTAAAATTTGCACAACATTTATAACAATCTTATGCGTTCAATTTTGGATATATATTCTCATAATTAATATAAAACTAAAAATGACAAAAAAAAATTGTTTTTATAGTATTACTTTTTCTCTTCTTCTGTACGCATAAATAAAGACGTGGTAATATGTCAGTGCTAGTAATATCACTTCAGAAAAAGATCTGCTTAAGGCTGTCTAACTTATATCTTACACAGGGTTTCTGAATGTCTTTGGATTGATCTGTACCTGAAACAGAAACAAAAGCAGGTATAATAATGAAAAAATCCACAAAAACATTCAAAATGAAGATTTTGAAAAAGTGAAAACCGCCGTCGTACATAATATACTAGAATAAAATTCTAGCTAAACTCGAAGAGTTTAAAATAACAATACTTTTTGAATTTTTCAAAATTGAGCGAGTAACAAAATCGTACAGCGGCAATTTTTTAATACTACTTTGCTCTGAGAAAAATTAAAGGAACAAAATTTTGGAAAGAAAAGCATTTAAAAATTGAAATGTTCTAGAGGCTTCTCATAAAGTAAATCGCAAAATCAAAATATACATTTAAACTTCAAGTGGCACATATGAACAAAATGATGAGGTTATCAATTTGACGAAATCGCCGCTAACGTTGCTCAAAGGAGAGAACGAAGTTTGCCATAAAACAATTTTTCGATATCAGAGACCCAGCCACGCGTGGAATGACGGTCAATTGACTTAATGAGCGATTATTGGCTCATCCTAATATGATTTTTCTAAAAAATAACACTAATATCTTTCTTTACATTACACTCACCCTAATTTTACTTTCTACGTGGTATAGAGAAGCGATTTTTCCCGTAGTAATTCTCGCGACAGCAATGTGTCTCGGTACAATGGATGTAATATACCTTTTGAATATTTTTGTGTAGAAGATAAATATAACTTGAAAGTTCTTTGTGCATTATATCAGAAACAATGCTCTCTCTTTCCAATACAGACTTGGACAAAATTCTGGTTCAAATTTAGTTTAAAATTATGTTAAGCTATGTACATTTTGAAATGAAATTGCAATATTTGTTGAAAATTTTTTATTTAATGTTGCGGCGATGAACATTTATGAAATGTGAGAGATGAAGCGACCTTGAAATTGGGTAAGCCTTGTTTTTTAATAAAATGTGTTTGTAAAAAATAGTTTTTTAGTCGATTCAATTTCTTGAAGAAGAAGTAGTTTTCATGTAATATAGGTGTTGTGGTAGGATATTTTGCATTTTAAAATAATTAAAGATGTGTCATTGAAACAATGTTTTTAATTCCCCAAAAGCAGCTTTTCGATGGCTTGCCATCATATCAGGTGATTAAAAGATGGTTGTCATTGCCAACAATGTTGTTTTAATTTCAAAGCAGATTTCGATGGTAGCCATCATCATGCAGGTGATACTGACCTGATGATGATTGTAAGCTGAAAGCTGCTTTTGATTAAAAACATTGTTGGAATGACAAATATTTAATTTTTCAATGTAATATTTTACTTGAAAATATAATAAATTTTATACACGAGTATAATTTTCTCTGAAAAAGTCCTAATTCTTCTTTATATTTTTTCAGATTAATAATGGAAACTCTTAAAACTGGAGCAGCTTCACTTTTCCCTGAATTTTGTGAAAATTGTAAAAGTTTATAATAATGAAAGAAGAAGCGCTGTTGGCAGAACACTGTTTTATTATTTACTTTCTTCAGTGAATAACAACTTCTGTTTTTAAATTCATTTCTGATCATTATTTTCTGAATTCATAAATTTGTGAATATTTGCATTTAGAAAAAATGTTTCTGTTAAATCAGTGTTTCTGTTAACGACACCTTTGTATGATAATCTAGCAATTGCTGCTTTCTGTCCAGAATGAAATGATACAAGCTAATATGGCTCTGTAGTCCGTATTTTCATGTTAAAAATTTGTTTCTAGTTGCTGTTATAACGCAGATGTACCATAATCTGTGGTGTTTGCTCACCACCGTCATAGAAATTCAATAATGAGTCGATCAAATGAAAATTAGTTGTTTTTTAAAGGTTTAGCTTCATTACACAGTTATATTTTATTGCATAATTCCTGATTATCATGTAATGAACTACGTTAAACCGAAGAACAGTAAAGCAATTTACTGCGTCTCAGTAATGACGGTAGTCCCTTGAAACAACGAAAACACTTTTCTTAGAATCTTTCGAAAAGTAAGAAGAATTCTACAAACAGTAAAAAATTAATTATTTCAAATTCAATAAAAAGACGTGGTTACTATACGTAGTGTTTAATGTACTCAGCCAAAACGCTTTTTAGATTCTTAAACGTTCCATGCAAGTTTTCTAGAATCTCTCGTAATGTTTTTCGAAGGATTCGAACAAATATAGTTTCCAAGCATCAAAACGGTTGAATAGCACAAACTTGCACTGAGTGGTAGACTACCTTAATCGTAGAGGGCGACATAGACAGGTGGAAGACGGTATGTGAGACTGACGAGAGGTAGACTGGCCGCAGCAATGAAGGCAGAGATATAGGCAACAGGCGGGCAGGCAGGCAAACGATAGACAAAGAGGGATAGATGGTTAGGTGTGAACACCCGCACTCCATTAGGTTCGTATATGTTATTTCGATAAATTTTTCATTTGTCCTAGGTGTTAGTGGGAAGTGCTGCTCACATGCGTTTGTTAGCATGTAGGATAGTGAAAGCTTTGTTGGCAAACAGTTAGCATTGCTTTAAGGACTAGTTACAATCCTGTGAGCGTCTAAACTTTAATCCTATTCCTTATTCCTTCCATTCTGGCATGGGTAGATGATGCAGGGCGCACGCGAGAGCGGAAGACTGCTAATATCGGCGATTCTCTTATTTGACTGTGACTTGCGTGATTACCCAGCGGCAGTAGAGGGTCCTGGGTTTATTATAAAGGAGGATATACTCCAAATAAATTAACGGAGGATTACTCTACATGTGTTCAACACTCCATAAGGAGTTTAGAAGACGCGTTGCGTCTACAAGACGAACCAAAAATATTAACACGATTTTAGAAACTAAATTTATAATCTCCAAACATTTATTTCAAGACTGATATTTTTCCTCAAAACAATTTTGTCCTCACACAGCCTTTTACGTACGTTCTCTATGAGCTCGTGTTGCGTACTCCAAATTTTGCCTGCATGCTTGTGGAAGAGCGTTGGGCGTTCGTGGCGCAGAGCTGCCAGCGCGCACTCGCGGGCCGGAAGG
>BOPP01000144.1:313947-364525 GCA_017312745.1 Gryllus bimaculatus
CCGTTGCCCCCAAACTTCCCGCCCGCCCCTGTAACAACTACTCACCCTCTTTGATCGTGCTTCGAATACTGCGCTGGGTGTCTTCTATTTGTGATCGTTTTGTTCTGCATATTCACAGGAATTTTTTATGGATATTCTGAATATTTGCTAGTAAGATAGATTCATTTTTTTCGCAACTAAGCCACACCACCCCTTGTTCTAAGACACATTTTCGTAACAACATTTTCGTAACACGTTTTACTCTCCCGTATACGTACGTATTAACAGAGTATAATGAACGTTATAAGTAGTATATGGAAAGTTATGTAATGATCCAAAAATCAATTTCGAGATTTCAACGGAAATACACGTTTTTGGGTCCCCTGATACCGATAAAGTGTTTTTATCAAAACGCCTGTCCGTCCGTCATCTAGTGTTTGTGAACACTACTAGCGTCTATCCATGCGTAGAATTTTTTTCCAAATTGAACCACCTCATGTCGATCTGGCTCGAGTCAAATCTTTGAGATTTCCTAACTTTTCTCAAAACGGCTCCAACTTTTTTCTTTGAATTTCTTATAAGAATAGAGTAAAATACACTTATAAAGATGGCATAGGTCCGATTTTCAAGTTTATCACAGATTTTTTAAAAGTTTTTTGGGCGTGTTCGTCCGCAATATTTATATTTGCGGCAATTTGTTCGCATTATTGTATTTATGAGGCAATGTGCTGTAAATAATGTCATATAAAGTTTCTCGAAAACTCTACCATTTTCTGTGAAAATGGTATAAACTCTCGTATAAAGTTTCTCGAAGACTAGCTCAAAACTCTACTCTTTCAGAAATGATCAAACATCAATTTATCAAAAACTGCTCCAAATTTTTTCTTCAAACATTCAACACACAACACACAACACACAACAAACGGCTAGTGCTAGTTGCACTCTTTAATATGGCGTAAGTTAATTTCAGTGTATTTTTTTGTTTTTTTCAAAAATTACATTAATATAAATTTTTTGAGAGATCTCTCACGCCGTTAATATTCACATTTACAAACATTTGTAAAAACTATTGTATTTGGGAGTTAATGTACTTAAAATTATTTTAAATTAATTATTTCGAAAACTAAAAAACTTTTTGTAAAAAAGTTTTCAAATCTCGAATTTACAGTAGTGCTTAAACGACAGTTTTTTAAAAAAAGCTACAATTTTTTCAAAGAAAATTGCCATTTAGTACGATGTGTTGCTGTTCTTTAATAATCTTACAATAATAATTCCACTCTACATAAGGAAACCAAACAATTATAAAAGGTAAAAAAATGTAGCATGCAATAACATGTGGCAACAATTATAAAAGGTCAAAAAATGTAGCAGGCAAGAACATGTGGCAAGTTCGAATAGCTAACCGAGACCAAAGGAAATATAAAACTAATACGAGAAAGTCCGTTCTATTCGTAGCACCTCGAGTTACAAAATATTTACATGACTTTGGCCAATTAGGCCCTTAGCGGCAGACGATGAACAAATAAAAAAAAATAGAAAATGAGTAGCTATAAAAATGCTGCTAACGTATCGATAACAACACTATTTTATGTAGTTAAAAAATTCGAAAGGAGGAGATTATGGAAAATCCAAGAACAGATTTGGTAATTCGCGTTTAAGTCGATTACGATGGGGATTACAGTAGTTGAAAATGAGGTGCAAATTGAATATTATTTTTTTTATAGAATTTTGCTAACATTTTCAGAGAAGAGTTTTGAATTGAAAGTATACCTAACTCAAGATGAATTTCTTTGTTTATAATAATCCAAGGAGCTTTAATAATATTTCCAAGACAGTAAAGTATCGGAAAAGTTTGTATTTTATTGATATTTGTTTTTGATGCTAATACCCAAATTCGACAGGCATAATTAGAGCCCTCGGTGGTCCGTAGGTTAGATTGCTCGCTTGCCAAGGCGCAATCCCCGGTTCGATTCCAGTTCGGGGCATTAATTGTGTGCTTTCCTAGCAATATCTCAGTATGTGATGCTGTGTGACGATGAGAAAGTTCACTTCTCAGCTTGAGAAGACCAGAATACAGCGTAGAGATGGCTATGTGTACCCATTAATCCATAGCCGCAAGGCCGGGACGCTACTGGTAGGTCTTAACTTTAAAGAGATGTTGTGGCAAAGTACATGCATACATACACAAGACATTATTGGCCACATTATTGTTTTATAAATGTGTAATTTAGTAAGAATACTAATTGAAGAAGAGTACTTAACGAGAAGTAGCTGAAGTCATTGTTTGTTTGCTAACGGAATTCTATGTGCGATGTTATTTCGCCAATGGACTGTCCTGTTCATTAATATCCCCATGTATTTTATTGATTCGGTTGATGAAACCCATTTTATTGATTCATTTTGGTTTGTAAGAGGAGGTGAATTATCTAGGCCAGGAAACAAATGTTTGCATTGCATTTTGGAGCATTCAATTGGATATGCAATCTTTAAAAGGAATTGCAATGTATAATTGCAATATTATAAAAGTGCATTTGTATTGAACAATGTCGAGAAATATTTTTACAGGAACAGGTGAAAAGCCTCATCAGACAAAATAGAGGAAGCACAAGCTACTGGTTTCTCACAGTGGGTGAAGGAATGTGTTTAATACATGAAATACGTACACTGTCGATAAAGGGCTTTCGCACATCTTTGGTTGATCTACTACTACAAAAACATTTTAATACATCTAAAAATTGATGAGATTTCTTCCTTATTATGCAGCTGATTTCTCAGCAATTTCAAAGAGAATACTTCGCCAGTTCGTGGGGCATGGTTTAAAATTTAAACCAGAAAATAAAAAAAAATTGGAAAATTGTGAGAGTAGGACAAGAGGTTAGAGAGACAACTACCTTTCATACGTGTGTGTGATAGAGCAAGTGTCAGAAATAGACACAGAGACTGTAAGTTGTAATTGTAAGCTGTGGGAATTGTATATACACCATCACAAGCCAATTACGTTTTAATCCTCTATATCACGATTGGCTCCTTAGAATGCACTGACGCCTAGAATATGGCACTAAGAGGGTCAGACTCACGGAGATGTTTGATATACTTTTATAAACGTCAAATTCAGAAAATTTAACTCATAAAACTTTTCAAATTAAATTCTTCGGGGTCTTTATATCCTCATTATCTTCGCGATTTGCATAAAGTAATGAGCGGGAGAGTTAGAGAAAATACAAACTGAAAAAAACTCACATTACAATAATTAGCATACACACAGTAAAGTAAGTGGTCGAGATATATGTTATTAACTTTTATTATATACTATATTCTTATTGATTCCCGAGAACCTTAAAACTAACTTTCAACTCGTTCTGGCGCCAGAACAATGTAAGATCTGTGGAGGGTCAAATCTAGTGACTCTCGTTCTGTACATCTTAAGGAATAAATGAACTGACGAGTGTCGCCCCAAAATATACAAAAGCTTTAGGTAACATTCAAGACCCCAAGGTAAGCGGGATACGGGAATATGGGTTCGTAGGCTTCCGCGGCCGGAGTCAATGTATTCTTGGCTATCCGGGATGAGCCGCGTCTCGGTCAATTGTACCGACGTTTCGGCCATCTTGCTGTGACCTTTTTCAGAGCTATACTGCTGTATAGCTCAGCAGTATAGTTGTATATCTCAGCAGTATAGCTCTGAAGAAGGCCAGCAAGATGGCCGAATCGTTAGTGCAATTGACCGAGACGCGGCTCATCCCGGATAGCCAAGAATACACGGGACACAGGAGGACCAAAGAAAATATCAAAAGCTGGTCATCAACATTTCCCAACTCATCATAAAGGTTATGTATGAAAAATAATAGGTTTCCTCTGCACAGAAAAAGAAGAAGAAAAAGAAGAAGAATGAAACAATTTCCAAAAGCTATTGTTTTTGTTAGTGTATTTACATAGTTAATTATTACATTCGTTTAAATATTATGGGAGGTTGAAGAAAACAACAAAATGACTGCTACCGTAATACGCGAAAGCACAGCAAAGCACAAAGCGAGGCAGAGGCGTATTTTACTGCGGGGAGGGCGCAGAGGCGGGTCGCCGCAGTATGGGCACTTGGCAAATGGGGCGCGGAGGCCCTGCCCGACGTAAGTTGTGCGGTGACCCCCGCAGCTGCCACGCGCAGGCCGTTATTTATTGCGAGCGGCTAAAAAGACGCGTCCGTCCCAAACATTGGGACGTTCCGTGACTTTCGCCTGGCAAGGAGGTGGGGGCACGAAGGAAAGAGAGAGGGTAATGTGGGTAATTGAGGTGAAGGGTGGGGGAGATAAAAGGACGGTGAGTTGGGAGAGGGAAGAGCAGGAAGTGAGAGAGCGAGGAAAAGAGAAGTGAGAAGGAAGAATGAGAAAGGGACAAGTGAGTAAAGGAAAGAGTGAGCAAGAAGATAGTAAACAAGGGAGATTGAGAAGCGGAGTAGCAGGGAGAGAAGAGGAAGGAGCGAGAGGAAATAAACGGAGAGGAGAAAAGGAGAGAGTAGCGAAGGAGAGAGTGAGGAAGAGAGATGAGGAAGGAGAGAGAAGGGAAGAGTAGGGAATGGAGGGAATGAGAAGGAAGAGACTGAGAAAGGAGAGACTGAGGGAAGGAGAACCTGAGGAAGGGAGAACTGAGGAAGGGAGAACTGAGGAAGGGAGAGATGAGAAGGAGGAGTGTAGGAAGGGAGGATGAGAAGGGAGAGACTGAGAAGGAGAGACTGGGAAGGAGAGACTGAGGAAGGGAGAGGGACCTGAGGAAAGGGAGAGAAAGTGATAGATGGGAGGGCAGGAATGAGGAAGGGAGAGACTGAGGAAGGGAGAGACTGAGGAAGAGAACTGAGGAAGGGAGAGACTGAGAAGGGAGACTAAGGAAGGGAGAGACTGAGAAGGAGAGAGACTGAGAAGGGAGAGAGTGAGAGAGAGATGAGAAGAGGAGAGTGAGAAGAGGAGTAGAAGGGAGGAGGGAGAGAGGGAGGAAGGGATGAGAGTGAGAAAAAGAGAGGGAGAGAAGGGATATAGATGAAATGTGTGGGGAGAGAATTTCAGTGGAAGCAAAAAAAGAAGGGAGGAGAGTCACGAAAAAGCCTCTCCAAGCAGAAATGAGGTGGGAAAAACACTTAGCACTCGACGTACGTGACGACGGAGTTGAAACTGGAAAACAGTTTGGCTGCGACGGTATCAAATGCGAAAACACGCAGCTTCGCAAGGAGAGTAACGCAGAAAACACAAAAAAAAAAGTCTGGGAGTTTAATGGAAAAGTTCAGTACGTGCGTCATATCCAGTGTGGCTCCACTATCGTCTTTGTCCGTCACTGCCATCGTCATCGTCTAGTCACCTTATCGTTATCCAATGATCAATACGAATTTGCTACAATTTCCTTCAGTAATTTTTTAGCAGGATCAGATCCATTTATGCGGGATGTGTGTAACGGTTAGCAGTACTGGACTGTTTATACAATTGCGGGGTTCAAACCCATGAAGCCGTGGGATTATAAATTAAGGCGAAAAAATCCTTCGTACGCCTTCCTTCGGAGGGAAAGTAAAGCGTGTGCCCATGTCGTAATTACTGCATGTGAAAGATCCTCAAGCTAAAATGACGCCTCTGAGCTAAATTCAATGCCTTGTTTTCCCCAAAATATCCTCCTTTCTCCGCTATGGTGAAAGGAGCGTAGCGAAATTTGCGTGTCGGACGGAAAGAGGAAGGCCTAATGGCCTGAGTCTCGCCACGTAAAATAAGGCTTCAATTCAATTCAATTCAATTTTATTTCAGTGTGCCTCAACGTCATCGTCGTTATGGTCATCGCCATTGTCATCGTCATCGTCACTTATCATCACAATGATCAATACGAATTGGCTACAGTTTTCTTGCAAGGGAATTTATTACGCAGGATCAGATCCATTTTCTTTGCAATCAGCTTACTCGCCTTTCATATCCCTCTTCCGTCTGGGTAGCGAGATTCAAATCCCGCAGGACGCAAGTCCATTAATGGGGAACCGTGAGGTAGACGATGTAGATATTTAGCAAACTTTCTTGTTCTCGCGTTTCACAGCGCATTTGTACGGAGTTGAAATGAAACTTGGCAAATTAACTTTTTTAAGGTTACTTTCAGAGATTTACTTTATTAATGTGAATCCCTGGATTGAATAATTATGTGGCAAAACTTATTTGCGTACTTTTATAATGACCTCTTAATGTGCTCCCCAGTTTCTACTGCCGACCCTTACTCGCTGCTTAATCAGCACTCATACGAATTTATCATAAACGTACTGTTACTTTTCTGTTCTTAATTTCTCATATCTGCAGTTTTAAGGGGGCTAGATCTAATTTTTACTTTACAAATCCACAATCTGATAGTATATGCTGGATTTCTTTTAGTTATGTAGTTCTAAATTAGCTGATACCGATTTTTTTATTATTATCATTACGGGTACTTTCGCAGTTTGTACAAATAATATTTTTAAACAGAACGACATAATTATACCTTCTTTGACAGTCTGTTCCACTAATTATTGGGCCAATTCTCTACACCGATGGGAAAGGGAAGGTACAATTTGCGAAGTAAGGGTAACAGGATATTAGGGTATTAACTGTATGTATAGCCATATTTAGAGATTAGGTAAAATCAATATGTTTATTGCGAATGGTATTTGCAGTGTGACACTGAGTGCGAGCTCAAAGCAAACTGACAATAAATCTATACATTTATCTATGTGAGGGCTTTGGTGATGGGGCAAATGGGGGCTTTGGTGAGAAGGCAAATGCTTGACAAAGGCAAGACATCTCGCGACAAAGGCAGCCCCTGGTGATAGCCGTAGCCCACCGGCGGGTATATGACAAATCGACACAGAACAGCGAATGTCAGTGTGACTCGACCGAACAGAGTGTGTCAAAACGGATGCGCTAGATTTATTGATTGATCTGATAGTTTTCCGTGGATCCTGCGATCAACAAGGCAAATGCCCTAACAAACCGACCATGGACCTCCCGCTATCTTTCTTTCCTCTTCCTCGTCCTATCCACTCCCTTACTTATATACATTTACAAGCACTACACCTAACCACATGAAGAGAGTATAGGCGTTGTGGTGAGTTATCGCTGGCATTTCTAATGAAATAATTATATGCGTCGTCATTACCAACAATATTATTTACTAAAATAGTAGTCGTTTTTGTGGCTTCCATACAGCAGAAAACTGATGATGATGGCTAAGCCATCGAAAGCTGCTTTTTTAATAAATAATATTGTTGGCAATGACGACAATTATTTCACATGAAGGGAGGCCAGTCAGAAGATTAACACTTGTCCTAACTGGGGCCTTGCCTTGCTTGGGGGGAAAATGAAATAACCGGATAGCCGCCATGTATATCCTCGTCAGTTTTCATCCTAGTGGAGGTATTCGTCACATCTAACGATTAAAGTCACTTAAAAGACGAGAATAATGGCCATAGGTTAATACGTGCCCCATGAACATCAATAAGTCTACCAACCGCAAAAACGTGCTCTTTGGTCCCGATGGAGTGTTTTGATATGCTCAGTTTTGAAGTGCTCTACCGAGCAGGGCTGCTTTCGAGAACGTTGGAGCACCTAAGGTGCGGTACCAACGTTTTCAAACATGTGGAAGCACCTCACAGATGATCAAAGTATGTTCTCAAGGAGCTTGTCACAGCAATCGGACAAGCCGATATACGTCGGAACGGGTGAAAATGTGTAGGAAGAGTCGTGAATAAAACGGAGAGAGTTGGATTACGTCGGAAGAAGTCGCCAATGACGGAAAGTCGGAGTTCGCCGCAATGCTACGGAATAAATCACAATATGGCAGAACATTGCAATATGTTGGATTGTGCAGAAGAAAGTTGGAGCGGGTTGAAATTTATTGGAGATGTTCATGATATTCGTAATAGGTTCTTATATTTGCAACTGGTAGCATTGTTTGGAACGGACTGCTTTATGTCGAACAGTTCTCATTATTTGGAACGGGTTGAAGCGGATAGGAATATGTCGCAGTGGGTTGGATTGTCTGAAAATTGGGAAGAGATTTACAATTTATCACAGAGAGTTGTAATATATCGGTGTGTGTCGGAACATGTCGAAGCAAGTCGGAATAGATTGAATCAGACGGAAGTGCGTTGGCACAGATATTTCTCGAAACTTGTCGGAATATGTCCGAACGTATCGGTACCGCTCAGTGGTTACTGATGCATGAAGTGCCACCAGCACAGCAAGGACAGACGCCAGTTGATGTGCTGGGCGCAGTCGAACGTGTGTCAGGGAACAGCATCGAAAGGTATTAAAAAAAGTCGAACAGATTGGAATTTATCACGAAGAATGTAAGCTGACGTTTACCAGTCGAAGCGTGTCGGAGAGTAACACTGGTGTTCGATGAACCACACGGTAACAGATCAAGGGAGTGACAGCGTTGATCGGAACAGGACGAATTGTGTTGGAGCGTAACGGAGCATGTCGACGAGAATCGAAGTGTAACGAATCGCCTTGGAACGGATCTATTTGCAGTGTGTGGGAGAGCCTATCGAAACGGATATGAACTAAATCGACTGCGATCGGTTGGGTCATGTGGAAGGAGAACAAAGAGAAACCGAGCAGAATATCGTTAAAATTTCATTTTTCGGTTGATTGTGTCGTGAATCCAAGTGCATCAACGACTATAGTCACATCTCGTATGTATAGTTATTTTTTAAAGCTAGCGTAGTTCGTACCTCTCTCGAAAATGGTAATCAGCGCTGACTTACACTTCGGCTAGGGACGGGTTTACATCTTCCAGGAATTTCCGCCACCAGGGTACTGCCCAGCAGGGATGAGCTCTAAGCAACCGACTAGCCTCCTCACGTGTATGACAGTGTAGTGCATGTAAGTGTAAATGTGTGAGTGCGCGTCAGAGGAGAGGAAGGGACAATGATGAATGTATAAGGATTGCGTGCGGTCCGTGGACGTGTTAAGAGACTGCTACGTCGATGCGTGTTGTATCGGATGAGGATGGATAGAAGCGTATGGGAAAGTACTGGAGTTTATCGATATGAATTTAAGATAGCTGATCTTCGCAGATGCAAGATAGATGATTAAATTGAATTGAATTGAACTAATGTAACACGGCGAGGCTCGAGCTATCAGGCCCGCTCTCTGACGATGCAAATTTCGCTATGTTCCTTTCATGAACTAGCAGAGAAAGGAGGTACTTCTTGGGCGACGAAAGAGGCGATTTTAATTTAGCTCAGAGCGTCATTTAGGCTTGAGGATCATCAAGTAAATCTACTGACATGGGACAGCCGGCTTTACTTCCCCTCCAAAGGAAGGCGTTTAAAGAATGTTTTCCAGCACGTCACTGCTATGGTCATCAGTTCCGTGACTGTAGTGAATGCTTTATTCTGGTAAATGGCGGTGTTCCTGTGGCGCTCGATGGTAAGACCCAACGCAGACTTCCACGTGGACTTGCAGGGGATTTCCCTTTTTCTAGTATACGAAACCCCCAGTGGCTCACCGCTCTGTACTGGTCCTCCGACACGAAGCACTAAGCTCCGTTTGTGTGTTACTGTACTGTGTTCACGTATTGTGTATAGGACACGGACAAGGGAGAGAGTGCGACACGGAAGAGGTAGGAAAGAACGTGCGCGATCCGTGGCCCGTTCGTTAGGGTACTACTCCGGCATACACCTGACGTTGATCGGAGAAACCACGGAAAACTACCGATCAGAGCAACCGGTCGCTCAAATTCTCCTCCAGACTGCAGTTGACATCAATCTATCTATCTAGCTAGTGCCAAAAATCCGTCATAATTGGAACAAGAGCGGTACAATCACCCGGTCAGGGCAGGTGCAATGCTGGACTCCGAGGCCGTTGGACGCCGGAGCGCGGCGGGGGATGGCTGTCGGTCCAGGTGGCATCGCTGCAGGTGCGCGTAGGGGTTGGGGGTGGAGGGGGGGGCCCAGTGAAACGGGCCAGAGCCATATCGCGACCTCTGCACGTACGCGTGAGAGCGCGCGGGGCGGGGAGGGGGGGGGAGGGCCCATGAATCTCGCACACGCGCCGCCAGCATTATTCAGCGCGACGGCGCGGAGCTGCGCCGAGCAGCCCGGGCGGGAGGCTGACGGCGGCACGGGGCGCGAGTAGGGGTGGGGTGGGGGGAGGAGCGGTCGACGCACTGCGGACTGGATGAGCACACAGTGGCCACGTCGCCCTAAAAGGGGTTGGCGGTCTTCGGGAATTTGCTCATTGATTGATTTTTAGAGATTTCGGGCGCGTCAACAGCTGAAATCAACACTCCCGTAAGCGTATTGCATGTTTTTTTCTGGGGAGGTGGCGGTGGTTTTCACCCACTGGTTGGTGAGATGCAGCGCTGACATACCCGCCAGCTAGCGTGGTTTTCTCCGTAACAAGGTATCTTCCATCAAAGGGGCACTAGCCCAGCCGGAACTCTTGGCTCCTGACGGTTTTCTCGGCAAGTGTGCTTGTGTGGTGCACTTAAGTGTACGTATGTAAGAGGTGAAGATAGGACAAGGAAGAGGCAGGTAAGATCGCGCACGATCCGTGGCACATTTGTTAGAGCACTGCTCCAGCATTCGTCTGTTAATCAGAGAAACCACGGAAAATGCATTTACGTTGACAATATGTTCCGCACAGTAAATGAATTTATTAATGTGACCTTGTGACTAAATACAAAATATTTTAATAATTTAAATTGACCAAACAGTTATTTACTCCGACTAAAAATAGAACATAAATTTCTGTGTTTACGACCTGTTGCTCTAAAGACAGAGGCAAAGAAGCAACTGCGATTTTCGGTATGTGTGTCTAATTCTTTGAACTACTCTATTTATTTAAATTAGCATTCAATTTATGAACAATAAATGTAATGTGCAATAAATATACCCTCCACGCATCTCCACGCACCAATAATACCAATAATACCAATAATACCAATAATACCAATAATACCAATAATACCAATAATACCAATAACACCAATAATAACAATGAGAATTACCGGTGAATACAACTTGAAGCAGAGAATGGGAATTTTTCCCGATTGCTTCATCTAAGCCGTTACATACTTATTTTACTTATTCTAGTTTGCATGAACACAATCAGATTTTGTCCAGAAACATTCCCCATTCGCCCCACTGTGGCCAGCGGACGCCTCCAGCGAAGGAAATGAAGACAAGAAATCGCGCGTCAATCTCTCAGCAGAGACACGCATTGCGTTTCAGCCGCGCACACGCACCAATCAAGAATTAATCGCCCTTCGGACTACTGCCAGGGCTTGCCCACCCTGATGACCCGGTTATCCAGTTTTCTTTAAAGCGCGAAATGTTTCAATAAAATTCTGGGAAAACTCTTGAAAGTGAATTCAGGCAGAATGATGTGATGTAAACACATCAGCGCTCTTTGGAATATTTCTGTTGTGTACAAAACAATACAGCACCGTGTGCTTTGTTGCCGATAATTGACAATTAGCACAATTTTTGAGTTAAACCATATTTTATTTACTCGATGTGAAATACGTCACGAGCAAGATCAACCGTCACATAGTTATTGTTTCAGGAATATTGAATGGTTGGAGCACAAATTTTCTCGGGACTAGGTAACGGTCAACCTATTAGAGATTTTTGTACTCAGAAATTCTAATTTCAAAGTTGTTGAATGACACACATTGATACAAATATATATTTTTCGGTACAATAATGGAAATCAAGCTCATTCAGGTAGCATATTGTAAAACATATTTCAGGAGTATGTAAAAATGGGAAAGCTGATAAATTTGCGATTATTTCGAGAAAACTACAACTAGGTACAAAACTAGGTACTACTCAGTATCATACGGCATTATTTAGTGATGCCTCATCTTTTTCTCACGAAAAATATTTTTTTCACAACAAAAGTTACGATTTAGCAAATGTCCTAAACTGTGGGCTTCTAAGCTTCTACACTTTATGTGTAAAATACACGATTTTCTATTTACGAAAGAATTTATGCTTATTATAATTTTTCACACTTCTATTGTTATTCTCTATATGATTGTAGTATATAAGTAAATAAATCAATTGTTAATAGCAAATGAAGTAGACCTCGGTTTGAAAGGTGTAAATAAAGAATCCAATAGCTATTACCCTAGTCATCAATGGGATTAATACCCTTCATCTCAGATGATTACAAGGAGCTTGTAGGTGAGATCAGATTGAATTGTTCATGACTACAATTTATTTACATATTGCGGATTCTTTATAATGTACGCTTTCAATAGCTTCCTTTTTCTTTTAATTCTTCTCACCTCCTTCCTCTTCAAACGTAAATCTTGTTTTATTAAGTTAAAAGTTATATACGTACATTAATTGAACCTCAAGGAAAAACTATTCTTATAGTAATCTTTCTTTGCTTTATACTTAACTTTGCGTATCTCACAGAGAAGAAAATAAGTTAGATTATAATGGATTATTTTGAGTACGTGAATGAATGTAATTATGGTGTTCCACAACTTCACATTTATCACATATTTATGCCACTTCGAAATCAAACTCCAACAAGCGTTGTTGCCATACACACAACGAATATGACTTGATTCAACACGTTACGTCACAAGTACACGGTAAACATGTGTACATACACAATGACTATTAGAAACTGACAATAAAAGCTCAATATTAAGATTAATATACAATGCTACGTAGTAACAATATAATTTCTTTGCAATGATACGTCACTCAAATTTTGTGATAATTATGTTATGGAAAAGAAAAGAAATGAAAAAAATCACATGAAATCAGAACGTGAAATGAATACAAAATAGACTAACGTTCCAATTTCAAAAGTACCGTTATATTGCTAACTTCTACTCTCTTACAGTAACCTAAGAGCTGAAAACTATTGTAGCTAATCTGCGAGCTGTATGCTAGGAATATGGGGAAATTGTGAATTTTCTGTTAAGAGAGTAAATATGAATATAGAATTGTATAAAAAATGACGACTCTTGAAGCATATAAGTATCTGAAAATATGCAAAGATTATATTATTTTGATGTTAATAGAAATAGAGCATAGAACGTTTCAGGTTTTTTTTCAGAGGATTTACAATACAAGATGAATACAGTGTCATAAAATGTTATATAGTTCTAGAAGTATAATGAACGATGCTCGTATTAACATAAATTACAATGTTGAAGACGATTTACATAAAAATGCATATGCATTAACGGGAGTCGTATGTAACAGACTGTGCTGGTACGCAACAGTACAATTTACGAATGGCGTCTGTAAATAATGTGTGACGAAGCATGGGCAGTAAGGTCGTCAGTGGCTATTATGTTGAAGAAAAATACCCGGAAAATATTAATGGAAGTAGGCACAAAAATAATAAAGGAAATTTAGGAATTCGATTATGTTTAATAAAATTGAGTAATGTTTTTCCTGCTGAATAGTCATTGTTGAATCTGTCAAAATCTTACAATTGTTAATTATTGTTTTAATCATACTCTAATATGATACAATAAAATATTGTAATGAAAAACAATTCACCACAACAACAAAATTCAGTAGGTTCATTTCAGATAACTAATAGATAACGAATGTATTTACCAACCTTGAATTGATTGCCGAGTGTTACAGTAGACAAACAAAAGCAATATAACAACAAAGCATATTATTGTTATTTTATGTCAACTTTTTGCAAGATAGGTTTAATATCCTAATCTTGTAAAATTGTATCAACTAATATGCACATATATTGTAAAGTTTCTTTGATTGTGTGTGTTGTGTATTTGTATTAACTACTGAGAAAACGCTACCACCTATGGAGGTCAAAGACCTCAGTCTCGCCGTATACGTAGAAATGTTCGAAACAAGTAAGCCAAATTGGGAATTGTTTGCTAATCTTTATCATCGCTGACTACTTAATTACGTATATAGATATTTTAAACGACATGCCTTCTTTTGTTTGACAAGCATTCCCTCGAGTACTGTTGCATTCACGTATGTTTTTAGCCGTTTGTTGTCAAAGAATAAAAACCGCGAGCCGAGGGTCGAAGAGGGCTAATTGCAGGGACGGGAGGTCGAGGCGGGGCGAGGCGGGGGCGAGGCGTGGGCGAGGCGGGGCGAGGCGGGGCGAGGCGGGGCGAGGCGGGGCGAGGCGGGGCGGATGGCGGGGAGGGGGGGGGGTCGGGGGCGGGGCGAGGCAAGGAGAGAGAAGGCGCTGCCGCAGAGAGCGAGGCGGCTGAATGGCCGAGCGAGCGGCCCGAGCCGCGACGAGGAGTTTGCGAATCCGCACTAGAGCCGGCGGCGCGAGCACAAGGGCCCGCGGTCAGATTAATCCCGTGCCGAAGGGAAGGGATTCCGGCGAGGAGAAAGGGGAAGCAGCAAAAAGAGAAAAGAGTAAAAACAGAAAAATGTAAAAATAGAAAAATGTAAAAACAGTAAAATGTAAAAACAGAAAAATGTGAAAAAACAAAAAGAGAAAAATATACAATCAGAAAATATAAAAAGAGAAAAATGTAAAAACAAGAAAAGAGGAAAAGGCAAAAAATATAAAAAGAGATAAGGTAAAAAGAAAATTGGCAATAAGTAGAAAGGTAATAAAAGAAAGGTAAATAAGAGAATAATAATAAAGAGAGCGGTTTTACGTCAAAATTGAAAAGAGAAAGTTTATGAGGATGAGCGAAAAAGGGGTTTTGACATAGAAGAAGCGTATGTAAAGAGGAGAGCAAACTCTTTAGAAATACGAAAAGAAAAAGTGGGGCTAGAGAACGACCGAAAGAGGAAATGAAGATGGAATATAAGAAAATAATAAAGAATAATGAATGAAGTAACAATGAATGTAAAGAAGGAGAAAAGGAATATACGGACAGGAGTAGAGAGAAGAAAGAAACATTTAAGAAGAGATTAAATACGGATTTATAGGAAACGTTATGTGAACAGTATGTCGGAGGGAAATGTTATTTGAAGAAGAAACAGGCGAAAGAAAAAAGAAATGAACAATAGAATAAGATTCATACGCGAAAATGGAAAGATGTGAAGAAATGGGCGAGAACAATAAAACAAGTCGAGAGAAGGCAAAGAGCTCAATAGTCAAAGGCGGACATGATTTCGTAGAGAGCACCTGAAAACAAGGAGTGTTGAAAACGTTGATATGCAAGAAGAGTTACAGACGTGAATCATCCAGTATTGTAAACAGGAGTCAGGACCTACTACAAGCAATGCCTTCTAAATTAAGCATCATACTAAATAAGCAATCCTGAAAGACCCTCCTTATGGGAACCGGCGCGACAAGAAAAAACATTCATAATATGTTCAAAAATATACTCTAAATATATTGTTATTTGTGAAGGTACCCGTACACCTTTACCACCTCACCACCGGTCCCCCGGCTTGTGGTACTGTGGCGCATTAAGTGTGTTTGTGTGTGTAAGTTACCCAGACAGACACTGAATTAGATCTAGCTAGTATAGATAATCCCGTCACCGTTGGGACTCAAACCTAGGACCTACCGGTCAGAGTCGCTGCTCAGGACATCAGTTGATACCCTGAGGTGCCTCTCCCGGTGATTTCTTCCTTAAAAATTTTATATGTTAATGTGCTTTAATAATTACAATAAGTCATGTAATTTACTGGTTCCAGGACGGCGGCAAAAAAACGGACACTCGTGCATAAAACGTAAACCTCCCTAAATAGCAATTTTTTGCCTCGATCGATTCCGGCATGGACAGAATTTACTGTAGTTAATTTCAAACAAACTACACATTCAACGAATTGATTAGTGTGTCTCAGGCGACGCTAATGATTCAACTTTCATATAATACCTGTTGTATTGTTAAGGAACAGCCAAATTACAGGGGAACCAAACAAGGAGGGAATCAACTGAAAGAGGAGACACGAAGCTTGCAAGCGGTAGGGCAATGTGAGGGAAGTGGGAAAGGCACATCTGAGTCAGCCCGGTTAGAGCCAAGGGACTCGAAAAGAAAAAATGTGAATGGGATGGGGAAGAGGTAGCGAATAAAAAAAACGTTATAAATTCTCCGCGGATTTTCACCATTCTGATTTTAAATCCTCTTTCCTTTGGAGTCATTTTATGCATACAACTCGTTTAGTAAATTTGAACAAAATGTTTAATGCGCTTAAATCCGTTGAAGAAATTTCTATACGCGCTGGCATTCTTTAATAATTTAGTAACTCATCTAAAAATACTAAAACCTACCTCTGTGCAATGTAGTTGTTGTAAAGCGTTCCTGTTATCAAAATGTTGATTCTGAATTTCAGACAAAAGAGTTGGAAATCGCTAGGAGGAAGGTCTGGCTATGTGATTAGTGTTGGTGGGATTGTAATTGAAAACCACAGCCCCACATATGACAGAAGCTGTAGGTGACAGACTCTTTGCTAATTCGAAAAAAAAAATTGAAAACGCAGGCCTCACTCAGTTAAGAGCTGTGCATCATAAATTATATGAGGATCTTGTAGAAACAGGACCTCAATTTTCAGAAGACGGACATAATGAACCACGTGAAACTTTGGAATAAATAACGGATCCACATGGGAAACTTCTTGAAATAACTACTGAAATTTAGAAGGTTTATAATGTTACTTTACAGTCATATTTGGTGAATATTCAATTCCATTGATTTCCAGACTTAGAAACAGGATATATCACTTTTTGTGCGATCTTTTTTATTTATTGGGGTATGGCACATTTCACTAAGAGGTCTTTACCTTTTCAATAATTGAATACAAATAAACATCAATAACTGAAATTTTCATTTAATATTATTCGGCATCTCTGTCTATCAAATTTTTTTCCTGTGTCTCCATTAATCCACTTATCAGAAAGTGAAGATAATTCTCAAATGAAATTATTCAGCAAATAAATATCTAATTTGTACATATTCTGTATGCTACTTCTAAGTGAAGAAACATGTACGATATATACTATAAATTAACTTTCATGCAATGCAAAATAGATATAAGAGTACGTATTATTATAAGAAACGTCCGGCCCCCGTTGCTAAAGACGCTACGCCCAGCCCCCGTTGGCAGGCGCCAGGCAGGTGTATGCTGTGTCGCGGCAACAGTTTATTTTTTGTTATTTAGGGTCGCGGCAACTTCTAGGCCATTAACGACCACTATTGCTTGTAAAGATACGGTAACTGTGAGGATGACACGATAAGATGATAGGGGTGAAAGGACGAACACAATACAACAATGCCCCAGGCGGGACTCGAACCCACGATCCTTCGGTCCGAGATCGCTACGACACTACTGCCTTAGCGATCTCGGCCGCAGCAGATTTGAATATCGTGCCTGGAAGTAACTTTTAAACTCAATTTTATCGAAGATAAAATGTTTTTTTGGAAAACTGGACCTGCCATTCTTCATGAAAGTCAGTACAGAATCTGTTGTATTTTTTCTAACGGGAGCTCGTGCACATTCTGTATAATTTACACAGTATTTAACTTTCAACTATTTATGAATATTTTATTTAAGTAATAAAATCCATGGAATAAGAAAAATACTTCAATTACATATTATTATAACTGTATGGTGTATTATGAAATAGGTCTGGAAACGCTAGAATTACCACCAATAGAGTAGGGAGAAAAATCATACGCAAAATATAAGAACGAAAGGTATAAGTATACGTAATACGGAAGTTCAATTTATTGATATTAATTGATTGATTAATGATTCCTGGCGAGTAATGTACTAAAGGTCTTTTGTCCCGTAAGTGACGTGCATGTTTTAATCGCGGGAGGTGGCGGTGATTTTTGCGAGAGATGTCCCCATTTTTAGGGCACTGCTCCGGCACTCGCCTGAAGTTGGTCGGAGAAACCACGGTAAACTACCGACCAGAGTAGCCGGCCGCTAGGATTTTTCTCCTGGACGATTCCTCCTGATTTTCCTCCTGCGACCTAGGAGGGGAAAGTATTGAAGCCGTCGGGCTCACAACTCAGTCTGTCCCGGTCAGAGGCCCTTTAGTGACACCAATTCCTACCCTAAGCCGTGATATGGTCGCGAATCAGCCGTCTATGACAACACGAACATACGTCTGCACATACCGAGGATCAATAATATTTATCTCGTGGCAAGTGTAGGGGAACTCCTTTTCAGGGAATCAGCATTATTCTGAATCCAATTTTTATCCTCAAGGCTGCTAGTTCTGGGGAGATGGAATATGGAATGATGATGAAAATTAAGGGTGAATGGACAACACACACATACAGATATACACAAATACAACCATGCCTGAGGCGGGACTCGAACCCGCGATCCTCCCGTCCGAGATCGCCACGGCACTACCGCCTTAGCGATCTCGGCAATCCGGATCGGCCACACTAAGCCAGCTTATTGACATTACTGTTGTTTAATTGTGAATTAGAAGAAATAGTCTAAAACAGTGTTGTCTACACCTTCTTCGATAATTAGTCACATTGCAACAGTTCATTCCCCGCATCACAACCGATTTCCATTTCACCACGCAGAGGAGTCGCGAACTTCACTGTTTGCTGTTAGCGAATCCCTCAGACGCTTTGTCGGAGACAAAGCAGAAGCAACGGAGCGTATCGGTGCGACTTTGACGTGGGACGAGCTCCGAGTAAAGAGACGCGTCTGCAGGGGATGTTGCGGCGAGGGAAACAATGGCAAATCCAGGGACACGCATCAAAAGCGCGCCTCCCGCAGCGGGAATCCGTGTGCAGACGGCGGGCACGGCAATGGAGCGCGAAAGGAAGTGCAGGCGAGAGAATCGAGGAGTTGGGATAAAATACTACGAAAAAGGCAAAGAGTAAGATGAAATCACATAAGACGTGGAATACAGGAACACAACATCATATATAGTAAAGCTGTAAAGAGAACGATTTTGATGTCCCACCTATTTTGCTCGCAGTGAACTGTTTGAAACAAGTGAGTTACAAAAACAATTGAAGTGGAAGTGAGTTTATATTCAATAATTAAAAGCTTTCTTTTATTAATAAAAATACCACGAAATGTGTTTTTTTTAAAAGCGCGGCTGGAATGCAAACGTGAAGATGGTGTAATGTGTAACCTGGCAAGGTCGCCAGATATGGAAGAGCGGTTGGTTTTGCTTAGAGAACATCGTTTTGTGTGATCCTTAAAACGATTGTTTGTGACTATTAATTATAAGTATTCAATGTAACTTTTTATTTATCATTCTTGTGATATCTACAGAAAACATCAAAGAGGTTCGGGAGTTCTGATGATTATTTTTAAATTGTATTTCATACATTTTATTACATGTTACACTAAGTGATTGCAGATTTGCTGTTATGGTAATATCCATGTATATGTGTAAATATATAAAAATAAAGCACATTCTGCACTTAGCACATCACAGTTTTAAAAGTGAAAACACTTTCGTAGTGAGCGCAAACTGTAAAACTCCTTGTTCTGAACACAACGGCCGAGGTGGCTCAGGGATTCAATTGATGTCACGTGAGTACCTTTTAGAGGGCACTCACGTGACATCAATTGAATGAGTTCGAGCACTAGGGTTCGAGTCCAGCCGGTTACGGATTTTCGATATTAGCTCCCACGTACATGTCCATAGTAAAGGTTCAATTTATATTAATTGTCATTCACAGAAAATGAGCAAAACTCAATGTTATTGGTGTTCATACAGTTCTATGAAATCTAGAATGTACGTTCATTTGGCATTCGCGTCAAAGCATTCTTATCATTTCGATCATAACATCTATTATTATAAAATCGCTCTGTTTCCTATTATTTTTATTTATTTTGTCAATAGATGATAGGGAATATACGAAATACAAAAATACTTACACCAAAGCACTATTTTCTGAGGATAGCGAGCAGGATTGCAGTAGAGCTCCCAAGAGATAGCTAGTGGAGCATGAGATTTTGTGCGATTACGTCAGCGGAGAGCAACGAAAGCAGGATCAAAGAGATTGCGAAGATATAGATTGAGAAGATGGCAAATATTGGCTCAGGGATAGTACTGAGGTGAAACTGGGCAACAGTAGTGCTCAAAAACGCATCACCATTCTCACAGTGGCAATCTGCGACATAATCCTGAAAATACACCACTCGATTTGCAAAAGTCGAGCGGGTTATGAAGGCAATAGAATCAGACACATCATATAATCGGCATAAAATATTTGATTACCAATTTAAACTAATATTTGCTCAAAAAATTTGAGAGCAGGTTTTTATTAGAAAAAATACAGAATGTCCATTTGCTGTGTGTGATGCGGTTGTTTTGAGCACTACTGTAGGGGAGGAAGCACGGCTGGTCGCGGACGAAAGTACAAAGAGCCAAATCTAAGCAACGACGAAGAGAATAGGAAGATATGGTGTACGGTACACACTGGTTCAAATGTAGAGTAGTGTTGGGCGAGTTCAGATGAAAGTGACATGAGATAATTCCATGAGAAAGAGCGAGTTGAGCAAAGCAGTTCCAAGAGAACGTCAGAGCGGAGAGCAATGTCAAAGTAATTGCGCAAAAGAGATTGCGCAGATAAAGAGCATGCCAGAGAATGGCACTGGGCTTTTGCAAAGAATTGATCAGTTAGTGGTTCCGAGGGCGTAAACTGCTGTCATTCGCCCCGCAAGTGCAATGCATTTGTCTTTCTAGAGAGTTGGCTCAACTTCCCTCACTGGATGGGGAGATTCAGGGCCGACCTATTAGCGGCTAACAAGGTTTCCCTCAACCAAGTATCTCCCATGAGCTGGGCACCGCCCCAGCCGGATCCAGCTCTAAACTCCCGACCGGCTTCCAAAGAAGTCTCATTTGGTGTACAAATCGTGTTCACCTGACCCCTTGCGGGGTCTCTTCGAACAGTGGGCTTCCAGTGGGTTGTTCTTTAGGGTTTTTTGATTCCTCTCCCCCGTACGGAACGGGGATCGGGAGTCTGGGTTGTTGGCGGAAGGGTTAATTTTTTCTACGGAGAGAGGGGTTGTAAGGTTGTGGATGACGGCGGAGAAATGGGGCAGGACTGGGTATGGGAGGGGATAGGGTGAAGTGGGAGGGAAGAGATGGGCAAGGATTTAGTCAAAGGAGGCGGCGGTTTTTTGTTCTCGACATGTACAGCGTGTCAGTCATTCTGTCAGTTCGTTGTCGGTTTAATTTGTCGTTGTTTGTTTTTGCCCTCCGTCTTAAGTGAAGGGGGGAAGTTTGAGGATGTCTAAGGAGTGCATTTTCCGGGTGTGTCGCGGTGGTTTTCTGAGGATGTGGTAGTGAGGAAGGATTAGGTTTCGGAATTGAGGATAGTTGATGAATTTGTGGATTTGGGCTATTGCGGAGTTGTGGAGGTGTCCAAGCACGTGTAGTGTTTGTAAGTGTAAGCGTGTGTGAGAGGTGAGGATAGGACAAGGAAAACGAGGTAAAGACGCGAGATCTGTAACCCGTTTAACAGTGTTATACTCCAGCATTCCCTGGACCATCGGAGCTAGTCGGCCGCTAGAATTCTCCTCCAGCCAGCAACTCAACTCCACCACGCTACCTAGCTAGAGGTGAATATCCTGTCACCGTCGGGACTCGAAGCTATAACCTCCCAGTCAGAGACGCTGCAATGCAAAGGACAGGTAGTGGTCAGATTCAGCCTCCCCAGGATGAAAGTTTTGACGCGAACGTCAGCACGTAGAGCCACGCCACGGCAGGCGAGGGAGGGTTCATGAGGCAAACGTCAGCCTTGGAGAGAGAGCTCCAGCCTCGTGGTTGGCGGAGGGATCGCGTGTGAGCTGTGCGGGTGGGGTGGGGTGGGGGAGGGGGCGGCATTGTGCCGTGAGCTTAGCGCCCTCGCTGCGGGTCCTCGGGGCGGATTCACCGCGGAGGTGCGGCTTAGCACTACATTAGCATGCGCCCTGCGCCACACACCCGGCCCCGCTCGCCCGTCTTGCCGCATCGCTTCGCCTCGCCTAGCTTCGCCTTGCCTCGCCTCGCTTCGTCTTCCGGCGCCTAGTTTTGTGCCGCTTCGCCTCGCCTCGCCTCGCCTCGCCTCGCCTCGCTTCGCTTCGCCTCGCTTCGCCTCGCTTCGCCTCGCTTCATCCTGCTTCGCCTCGCTTCGCTTTGCCACGCTTCGCTTTGTCTCCCTGCGCCTCGTTTTGTGCCGCTTCGCCTCGCCTCGCTTCATCTGGCTTTCCTTCGCTTCGCGTCGCCTCGCGTCGCTTCGCCCCTCGCTTCGCGTCGCTTCGCCTAGCTTACGATCGTCTCCCTTCGTCAGTCCGTCTTCCTGCGTGCAACTCACCGACACCCGTTCTCCGCCCATTTCCTTCTTCCACGTTTCCACGCCACGAGATTTCTGCTGGAAGTTTCCCTGCTAAACTTTTTTCTGCCAAACTTTTTTGTGTCAAAAAGTTTCATGTCAAAAGGTTTCATGTGAAAAGGTGTCGTGTCAAAAGGTTTCATTTTGAAAGGTTTAATTTCAAAAGATTTCAAGCCAAAAGGTTTCATGTCAAATGGTTTCATGACAAAAGGTTTAATTTCAAATGTTTTCATGTGAAAAGATGTTCTGCCACATGATTTTCGGCTCCAAGTTTTCCTGCCCAGTTTTCCTGCTCCAAGTTTCTCTGACCCCACATGCGCATGTCCCACGTTTGCATGTATAACGTCCTCCTTCTCGTCCTCGTTTCCCCGCCCGATTTCTCCGCTTTACCGTTTTCTATCACTGTAGTCGTACCTCCAGTTTCAAAAGTCACTTAGCCCCCAACTGTCTCCCATCATTCTATCTCTAAAAATTCTCTTGGATTTTCAACACCCTACCACCCATCCACCCTCTTTTGCCAAACGCCTTAACGATGACGAGCGCTGACTACTGCCCAGCGGTGCTCGCCCATGAGAACAGTGATTACCTTAGCTCAGTTTGTAGACGTTTTGAGACCCTTCTAATATAAATTAAATTCGTAAAAAAATATTCTGGTTCTAAATGAATTAATCATGTACTACCAACTAACAACCAATAATATTCAATATATACACTCTTAGCATCATACTAAATTGATAACAATTCGAGATTGGAAATTTATCATCATCTTTAAGCCATTGACTCTTGAGTTAATAAATCGTAGATTCCAATAAGATGTTAAGGCACCTATCTCTTAAGTTTTATCCCTTCCTAAAATTTCAATGCACTGTAATATTCGTTTAAATTTTCTTACTAATTCGTCGGTAGGTGTTAAACTGTCATTAACGGTAGTATTTAGAATGATTGAATTCCGTTTCAAAATTACTTGTTGCGAAATATACATCGATTTCATCGTTTCTGAATTCAGATAAATAAAGCGAACAATTTTTTTAAAAAAAGGAGCATGAATACTTGTTATTGAGAGGCATTTCTCGTATTGCAATGTATGATGTCTTGGTATATCCGAAAATGGTAGTGTACATTTCTCTAACGCGGAATAAGAAGTTCTTTTTCTAATAAAAGGCAGTTGTCGAGAATGTTTAGTAATGCTGAAAATAAATGTTAATAATCAACACAAAACTATTAGAAAAGCAGCTCACGCGAAAACATAATTTTCACATTAAGTGATTACCAGAAAGATCAAAATTAATAAATTTGTTATGGTTTATTGCAAATTATTCCCAATTCAATTCTCTTTCATATACAACCGCTGCAGTCAGCTTACAAACTGTCAGCTTTAAAGATGTCTGATGGCTTGAAGGCGACTTTTTTCCCCTTTATTTTAATGCTGTCAGTTTCCCCTTATGTGCAGAAAAATATTGGACTCTATAGAATCTGAATGAATTATTGGACATCACTAAAATGCAAACGAGTAAAACGGCGATGAATCAACAGCCACAAAGCGCGAACTCGGAGGGCGGCGTAATCGATTGAGTGATAATCGAGAATTAGTAAATCGATAGCAGACACACAAAGGAATTGCTCAGAAAGAGAATGATTTAAATAACAGAGCCGCACAACGAGGAATCAAGATGTAAAGAATATTTAACAGGAAAAGAAATCATCAAAAGAAAGTAAAGATAGTAAAAAAATGTACTTAAATCGAAAATTATAAATCTAAAAATTATTTTAATGCAGTATAAAAATAACTACTAAGATTTTTTATTTAATGTTTATATATATATATATATATATATATATATATATATAATATTTAATGTATATATATATATGTGTGTGTGTGTGTGTGTGTGTGTGTATTAAATGCAATGCAATTTATATCTGTAGGCCTTCTTATATTATTTGGTATTATTTATGTCGAAATAATGGATACTATTTTTGTGCTCAGGATAATAATACCAATTTCCAACTGACCTTGCATTTTCAGTCAGACGTATGACGGTTAACTCCTGGCTTATCCATCCATCACATATGCAAAAATATCAAATGAACTGAGATACGACGAAACTCTTAAATTTCACCCTAAAAATTTGAGTGAAAGTGAACAAAAAAGGAAAAGGTCAATTTTCTCGAAACGAACGAATGGCGTTCAACTAGTGTCGCAGAACAAAGGAAGCAGTAGGAAATAAGGTTATAATCGCCAGGACAATTGTATCAGGGGGAGAGACGCCGAAAACAGGTGAACGTTTAAAACCTCATACTTCAAATGAAACAAAGGTTTCTGGATTTACTTTTACGAATGTTTAAAAATGCACATTTCATATTCATTACAAACAAGTTTTTCTTGAGTAATGATTGGTTAAATTTATGTTTCGTAGTGTTTTTGTCGTTTTGCAATTCCTGTTTTCTGTGTTACGAAAAAATAAAAACGCCTTACTCCCAGGAATTGTTTGATGACGTAAGTTATTTTATTGAACTACTCTCAGAATACTGCTGTTTTTGTGCGATTTTTGATGCCATAAGAGATTGTGTATAATGTCGGCCCACAAAAAACTATTTAACGTTATTTCGATTTTTTATTACTATTGTACACCAGCTGTGGATAAACCTCTTTACAGGTTTGAAATAGAAAATACAAAAAAATGAACTACTTAATGATGTGACATTCTCGTTCACAACAGAAAGTGACAAAATGATATTTTTTGACGATCACTAGTCAAACTAGTAGGTGTTTAAAATTCAGTTCTTTAAAGCGTGCAAAGCGTTTTAAAAATTCAAATTGTAGCACTATTGCTAAAAGTGAGACGATGCTCAAATGTTCAGATAAAACTGAGAATGTAACGCAAAAAAAAAAAAATAAAAATAAATAACGTCAACAAACAAGAATATTCGTCATATCAACTACAAATGATACTCATGCAAGATGGTAACCAATTAAATATACTTAATTATGGCATTGGCATTAGTATACTTAATTATATTATATTAAGATTTTTTATACTTGGAATGAATTAAAATGAAAGCACAGACAGTAAGGCGGCCTGAAACAAATTGCATGACACACTGGTAAATTATCTACTGATCGGCTAATTAGCTACTAATCGACTGTTTATGTGCTTTAAACCGGCGTTCAGTAGAAAGTTTGAGTTTCTAATGGGTCTCCCAACATAGCGGTAATGTACTACTACATGTGTGTATGTGAAGGGGGGTGAGGAGGTGACAAGGAAGAGAAAACAAATATCGCGTACGGTGCGTGGCCCATTTCGCAGGGTACTTCTCCGGCATTCGCCTGTTGGCTGTTTGAAGAAACAGCAAAACAACCATTCAGAGCAGCCCTAGCTAGAATTCTCCCCAAGCAGCGGCTGAACTCGACCTATCTATCTTGCAAAGTGTCGAAAATCCACCACCGCAGGACTCAAACCTAGGACCTCGCGGTCAGAGGCATTGCAGAGACAGCAGCAACGAGGTAAACTCGACCTTTGCCACGTGCGGGCGTCGCCCCATCTCTGTGCCGATGAGGATGTTCCGGTAATTTCCGACAGCAGCAGAGGGGAGGCGGCGGGAGGGAGCGGAATAGGCGGTGATGGAGGCGGGAACGGGCAGTCTGATGCGGGTCTTAGAACGCCCAACGGTGGCAGATTAGACGGTGGCCGTGGAAATGCTATTAACCGAGCTTAGGGAGGGCGTTGGTGGGGGAAGATGTGTTGGCCGGCAGGGGTAACAGTTATGGCACAAAAGGCAATGGAGGGGTTCGACGTGGGAATGCAAGACAGGCACATCAGAGATCGTTTTAACGCAATGTGATGGAGTCGGGAGAGCTGGCGGTAATGTTAAGACAGGCGGAGGAAGCGATGACGCTAGGGTTTCAGGTCTAGGGTGAATGTGATGTCATCGGGGACTCAATGGAGGTGATTGGGAATCTGAGAAAGACGATATTGAGGACGGAAGTGGAACACAAGGTGCTGGTAGAGGGCGTGGCGGCGTCGGTACAGAGTGTGGCATAAGGCACTGTGTGGTGGGCATGGCAATGGAGGCGATGGTGGTAGAGGAGGCGGTGACGGGAGGGGCGGGATGGCGGTTGAGGGGCTAGGTGGACGGGGAGATACTGTCGGGTGTGAATAGCACAAAAGGGGGCGAAGGCATTTCCTCAACCATGTACCTCCCACCAGCCGGGCCACGTATCTCCCACCAAGCTCTTGAATCCCGACCCGGTCTCCCGGGCGTGTGTGGTAGTCCACTGCATATAAGTGTAGGTGTGCTGCTACCAGAATCAAGTGTATTCAATCGGCTATCTGGGTGACTCCCGGGGGCAGTGAGGCCGACGTTTTGACGATGTTATCGTGCTATTCCTCAAGGCTGGCGTGTCAATCATTCTGTGCTGCACTCCAGCCCTGAAGAAGACCACGATGAGTTAGTCAAAATGTTGGCATCACTGTCCTGGACGCGGCGTCATTCAGACAGCCGAAAGCTTTCGTAAAATACTCAACCCACTACCAAACACAATATTGTCATGACTGAGGAATATGAGTTCGAATATTTTTTATTAAGAGATAAAATATTCTAATTACACCAATATTTTATTACACAGACACAAAAATTACGCAATGGATGGTTCAAATTGGTTCTCAGACTTAATGAAACTACCGAACACCCGATTTTAAAAGTTTCACCTCATTAATAATGAAAACGAAATATCTCGCATAAGTCAGTCAATCATAGTCGCTGTTATTCTTTTGCATTTAGTCGATTTCTAATGTCACTGGAAAGAAAATATCTAAGTCGAGAATCGTGCAACTATTTAATCAGAAAGAAATATAGAAATGTAGATATTGTGAACTGAAACTGACTATGAAGAATCCAAAATTAAAAAAATGTTATCTCAAATTAAAAGCCTTCATAGTAATTTTCAATTACAGTCGTTGGACCCAGTTTTCGCAACGGAATTCGTGTTATCCGCCAAACATGATATATCCTGGTTTACGACACGGAAACTAGAGCACGCTTTTTGCGTGCGTTCCCAAAGCAGTAATTCAGCTTCGGAGTTAGCGTTTTGTGTTGTGTGCTATAAGCGATTGGACGTTGTAATTTTGTAAGAATGAGTTATGACGACAGTCACACCTGATACACAATCTCCACGAAACATATATTTTCCTGGACAAGAACGAAATCTCGTAGAGCGCCAATGCAGGTGATGTAAATATGAACATGCAGTTTGTAATTCTTGTTAACTATGGAGCGGGTAATAGGAATTGAGTAACGGCGTTTGTTGGAAACACAATATATTTTCATTATCTTTGACTGTATAACTCGTTATATATCAACCAATAAGAATTTAAGAATTCCTACGCAGTGAACCAGAGATAAACTGTGAATGCTGAATTATTGATGTGGGATTATCGTTTTCATTTCATTGCCTTGTCATGCGTACAGGATAGAATTGGTTTTACTATCAGTTTATTTTGACCGGACTCAATGTGAACAATGTTAGTTATCACGAAACGTGTACTGTTTTGCAATGTTTATATTTTGCAACTAAATTCATCCCTTTTAAATTATTTATGAAACTCTAATCGCAGAATTATCTGAATGCTCGAACTTCCTTGAAACTATATTCGATTTAATTGATTTTGGCAAAGAGCAGACAAAAAATACCCTGCAGGTTACGTATGGGGGAGTAGTAAAATCTTCGCACGTTTTCTTAAGATCTCTTCCACCCTTTAACCATAAATTGATTCATTGATTGATTATTGATTCCGGGCACATCAACTACCAGGGTCATTAGTACCATAAGTGCTAGGGAGGTGGCGGTGATCTTTCCCCCCGCTGTATGGCGAGATCCGGCGTCAACCTGCGAGTCGGCTATCGAACGTTTTCCCCCAATCAAAGGTATATCCCCACAGCTGGGCACCGCCCAAGCCGGGACAAGCTCTTATAGCGCCTGACGGATCTCCCAGCATGTGTGGTAGTGTAGTGCATGGCAGTGTAAGTATGTGTAAGGGGTCAAGATAGCGCAATAAAGAAATAGGTAAGATAGCGCGTGGTCCATGGCTCGTTTGTTAGGGTACTTCGCCGGCATTCGCCTGGTGCTGATCCGAGAATCCTTGGAAAAGTAGAGCAGCTGTCCACTAGAATTGTCCTCCAGACAGCGAATGAATTCAACATAGCTAACAAGCTAGTGTCGGAACTCCTGCCACCGCCGAGACTCGAACCTACGACCTCCCGGTCAGAGACTGTTAACCATAAATCATTCTATTCTCTTTATTATTAATGTGCCATAGAGGTCGTTAAATGAAATTTTCAGCCCCCTTAAGACGTTCGAACAGGAGGTACCTGAGAGCATTAGCAGAGACTTCGCCGATTGAATAGGAATAATGACCAACCGTACTAACAAAGAGGGGGTGGGCTATGGGGTGAGGGCCCGCAGAGAGCAACGGACGGCCACGCACAGATTGAACACATGGCCGCTTGGGAGCGCGCGCGCCGCGGCGGGCGCAGCGGTCAGAGAGCGCGAGGGTGTAGGAGGGGGGGAGGGTCTCGCCTTGCCAGCGGCCCCCGCAGCTCCTTCGGGAGGACGAGGGCTCCAGATTGAGCGGGAGGGTGGCAGATTGAGACGCCGGCCAGAGGGGGGGGGGTGAAAGCGAGGATTTCAGGAATACAGAGGGGCTTGAGAACCGTAATTGCAATTGGTAATATTGCATCCTGTTGGTACAAGCAGGACAAGGTGGGACTTAATGTACATATTCGTGGGTAACATGAAGCGTTTAGATCGAGAGGGCTGGCACAGGGCATCAACTGATGTCACTACAGTGCTTCTGGTAGGAAGGTTTTAGGTTCGAGTTCCGACGGTGGTGGCAGGATATTCGACACTAGCTTGCCAGCTGTAATTCAGTCGCTGACTGGAAGAGAATTCTAGCGGCTGGCTGCTATCATTGGCAGTTTTCCGTGGTTTCTCCGATCAATACCAGGCGAATGCTGGAGCAGTACCCTATCAAACCGGCCACGGACCATGCGTAATCTCTCCTTTCCCTTCCTTGTACTATTCTCCCTTTACTTATATACATAATACATAAATACACTAACATGCACTACACCTACGGGATTATTTACCTTAGCCCTTGATACGCCCGGATTCACTAATAATTAATCAATCAATGAAGCGTTTTGAAACCCATTTATTTACCATGTGTTTCAAATAATAGATAATTCACAGAACTCACATTTTTCATTGGTATGTAACCTAATGTAATTTAATGGGAGAATTACGAGTTATAGGGTATGGTTTGGGAATCACTTGAGATATCGCGATAGAGGTAACATAACTAAGATCAATGATTTTGTTTTCGGACGTGTCAACTGCTATATTCATTAGTCCCGTGGGTGCAGCGCATGTTGTATCCCAGGAGGTGGAGATGTTCCTGCCCCAAAAACGGAATGAAGTGGAAAGAGATACGAGGGGACAGGGATCGCGCGTGGTTCGTGTCCGTTGCTGCGGCATTCGCCTTGTATTCGATCGTAGAAAAAACGGAACATTACCGATCAGTGGAATCGACAATAAAATCGTCCCCTAAACTGTCACAATTCGACCTATCTATCCAGATTGTGTCGAAAGTTTGATTAGGTGGAGACTCGAACCCTGCGACAAACGCCGCAATACGTAGTAACTGCTGAAACCTTGAGCCATATCATCTGGTTGCGAAACTCACAAGTCGTTTTCTGAGACAATCTCTTCTGAGTAAATCTTTGGGATGAGTGATGTGGTCGATCTTTTAGGTCGAGCTTGCAGTCGACCCTGGGATCGAACTTGAGGTCGAGCTTGGGATCGAGCTTCGCATCGTCTTTGGGGTCGACATTCGAGTCGAGCTCCGGATCTAACTTGGAGTTGAGCTTCGGATTGAACTCGGGGTCGGGCTTCGGATCGAACTTGGGGATAGAGCTTCGGGTCGAACTTGGGGGTCGAACTTCGGATCGAACGCAGGGTCGAGATTCGGACATAACTTGGGATGGAGCTTCAGATCGAACTCGGGGTCGAGATTCGGATCGAACTTGGGGTCAAATTTAGGATTTGATCAAAACTGAAGTCGATCTTCGGATCGAACGCGGGGTCGAGATTCGGACATAACTTGGGATGGAGCTTCAGATCAAACTCGGGGTCGAGATTCGGATCGAACTTGGGGTCAAACTTAGGATCTGATCAAAACTGTAGTAGATTTTCGGATCGAACTTGAAATCTAACTTAGGTTGAGTTTCGGATCTAATTTGTGGTCGAGTTTCGGATCTATTTCCTGGTCGAGCTTAGGGTCGAGTTTCGGATCTAATTTGTGGTCGAGCTTCGAATCTAATTTGGGGTCGAGCTTAGAGTCGAGCCCAGGCTGAAGTCACGAGTGGGGCCGTTGTTGGGTGCAGGGGAGCTATACTGAATGAACCGCTGTGCGCAGCGGAGGGACGAGGGCGGCGGCCCGTGGGACGCGACCGCGGTCGGCCACTGGCTGCGCCAGGTCATCGGGGTCGCGCGGCCCCGGGGACCGCCCACAGACAGCGCCGGCCATCGACCCGCGCAGGTGGCGCGGCCTGGCGCCCGCCCAACGCCCAACGCCCAACGCCCAACGCCGAGGGAGGGCGCGCGGGCGATTTCATTTCGTGGAGCCGCCCCGCTGGAAATACACCATCTCTGATAGCGGCGCTCGCTGCGATGTGATCGGTAACCAGAAGGTTTCGGATGGGATTCGGGGCAAGATTGCCTGATGTGGGGAAGGCACCGATGTGTTTACGGGTCGAGTGCCACAATCCGTGATTTCCCCTGTCGCTTCCAGGCGATTACAGGATTTGCACAAACCATGTATCATTCACATGCACACACATGACAAGATACACAATTTACATACATTTAATACATACACACATACATACATTCATTTGTATTTCAATTTAGCCATAACATGTCCCATAAAGGGCAATTAGCCTAGGTGGCGTTAGATCCTAGGGGTTCCTAGTCGGTCACCCAACCAGGAACTCGAGATGTCTGGAATTCACGTGTCCTTCGTGACTTCACGTAGTTAACGAATTCAGCTAGCGACGTCGGTTTCGCGGACGAGGCCTTTCAGTAGAACCACCACAGCAGTCGCCTGGATGACCGAGGGAAACCACGAAAAACCTCGGTCAGTATGGCCGGTACGGGACTTGAAACAGCTCATACCGAATCCGTAGTGAGTGTACTACGTCCTGAGCCCCTTATACTTACCACTATTTCATAAATAACTGTTATATAACACATATACACTTTCAACTAAATTTAATATGTAAAGTAGTTAGTGACAGTCATATTTAAAATTTTCAGTTCGTCAAATTTGTGCTGCTCTGAGAGTCGTTGCCTTTCAATGCAACGTTTTAGGTTTTAATTTCCTCGTCAGGTTTCAGGATAACAGATAACTCATTTTTATGAGTTTTAACAGATGACAAGAGTGTCTCAACTATTAGTTGAGTTAAATGTATCTCAAAACATCAATACAAAGGATTATGATATCTCGCACACACACATTCTAATATAAAACAGTCATAAGACCGTGTAATCAAAGAATAATCAATACCTTCTTGATATGTCACACCTCGGCCAGACACTACAATTGATGAAAAATATTAGCTCTATTCTCGCAGTTCTAATAAGTTTGGATTCACATGCAAGTAGGATTTGGCCTAAGTCTATTGAAGATAAAGCTAACCTCCGTAACTAGCAATAACCTCACACAGTGAGAATAACCAGCAATAACCTCATATAGAATATTCTTTTCAGAAGGAAGAGTAAGTCAGTTATCGTCTTGAAAATAGTGTCATTTTTCCTAACATTTAGAACATTCACAATTCTTGAAGAACTCTTGAAATTTAGTTTTTTTTATACCGTGTACTTACACTTAGCATTGATTTTTTTCATAATTATCATATAATGTCATAGTTATTTTTATAACTCTTTTTCGAGTCCAATGGTAGTGAATTCTTCGTATTAACTACATAGAAAGAACAAGTTAAACCTGTAGAGGAAAATTCTAGCAGCCGGCTGCTCTGATCGGTGGTTTTCTGTGTGTTCTCCGATCAACATCAGGTGAATGCCGGAGCAGTTCCTTAATAAACGGGCCATAGTCCACGCACGATCTCTCTTTCCCCTTCCTTGTTCTATCCTCACCCTTACCTTCAAACTCAAACACACACACACACACACACACACACACATGCACTAGTGTCACACGTGTTGGAAGTCTAGTCAGAAGCTAAGAGTTTGTCCTTGCTGGGTCGGTATCCCGCTTACGGAGATACCTGGTGGAAAAATCTCTCGCGAGCGGACGTGTAGTTTGTCGTCGGTTGTCCGTTTCGAGTGAGGGGGAATTACCGCCAGCACTCTTTCTGTACATTACCGGGGCTACTGACCATATCAGTTGGCATACCCGGAAACATCTACCAATCAATTTTTACAAAAAACTCGAAGTAACTACAGTTTCTAAACCATGCCAACTCATATGTCACTGTGATACATTTTTCTATTATTCTGTTTCTCGCAGTTCTTGGCCTTTGACTTCGTAATTGTTTCTTTAAATGGTCTTGTTTCCTAGCTTTCGGCTTCCTGCAGTCGTTCTAACTCTTCTTTGGTACCAAGCTTTAGTACAATAAGATCGTCTGAGGACTGTTAATTTTATTACGTATTCAGCCCACTTTCATTTTATACTAATTTACTCTACGATGAATTTAAGATGTGTCATTTATCTTTTAATGGTGTTCCATGTTATCCTCTAGAGTTATCCATAAAAATATTTCTATAATTTGTTTTGCGCGGCCCAGTAAACCTTTCACATCCACAAAACATTACATTTTTCAACCCCAAAAACATGAAATTTGACTTTATAAAATAATCAATTTCTTGGTATTTGCGGAATATGACTTTATTACCTCCATTTTTATGTGACACACGCTTATCATATCGTTTTTGATGATAGACAACCTCCAATAAACGGAATTGTAAATTTTAACATTGTGGTATCAATGATTCAGAATTTCCTTGCTCTTTAGTTTCGTTAGAAATTTTCCAAAGAAAACTAGAAGTTGTCTTTAAACACAAAATGAAAAATTCTTATGTATCCGTTACAATTTATTGATAATGGAATATCTCGTATGTGATAAAAACCTCATGGGAGAATTTCATAAGGTGCTTCCAAAACAATGTTACAACAAATAAATATTTAATTCTATTATATAGAAAGTATATAGTTCCTTAACTTAATCGCCTATACAATATTAACATAAAAAAGTGTTTTATCTCCCTCCTGTAAAATATTGTTGTTTTTTTCCATCGGAGGTAGTCTATCCCCTAGGACGACACTCGGTTCTTTTGTGCTGAGCGACCAAATGCATCATATAGCAGGAACTCTATAATACTCAACATCAGATCTGCCCAACCACGTGCTGCTCCCTGGTGAGTAGAGGGATCGCAACCCAGGCAGAGGTCAGCTTTCCCAGCACCGGGGGAGCACGAGGAAAATCTTGGCTTTGGAGCAGATCTACTCGACACCAGGGAACGAACGAAATACGGAGACGAGAGCTGCCAAAGCTATGGCGTGTCGTTTATCACCTGGAAACACAGGTACGAGGTAGATATCTACCACAGTCGTCAGCGCAGAAGGTCAAACAGGATAAAACTGAAGTTGTCAACTACAGGGAAGGAAGAAGAAATCCACGGTTGTTACCCTTGATTCACAAAGCTCATTTCATCGAAAACTAATAACAAGGTTGGGTCGCTTATGACCCCGACCTCTTTTATATATTATTTTTTTGTTCAGATTTAATATTCAACAATGAACGTTAAATCTTTTTTTTATTTAAGGTCGCATCAACTACTACGTCATTAGCGACCACTATTGCGTGTAATAGTATGGTAACTATAAGGTTGACACGTTATGATGATAGGGGGTGTTCGAAAAGACGAACACAAATACAACCATGCACGAGGCGGGACTCGAACCATTAACTATATAAACTATTAAACCGATCTACATACAAACAAGGTTACTATAGCATACAGATAAACCTACGGGATATACTTGATGCAGTTTGCATACAAATATTTTCAGTAAGAAAACTGTTGACATCTTGATACAAAATTATAAGTAACAGAAATTTATTAGAAAAGTGAATTATGAATAACAGCAACAAATGTGATCATATATTATTATTATTATTATTATTATTATTATTATTATTATTATTATTATTATTTAATTGTACTGAATTTTATCAATGGAAAAAGCATCCGTCGGTCCAAAATTCTTCCCCATTGGAATTAAAAATGCGAAGAAAGTTACGTTGTTTGCTGCATTTTCATCAGTTTTACAAAATAGTCGGCATTCTGAAAAGTTTTAGTAATTAAAATGCCAAACATTGTAATATTGTCAAATATAACAGGAAACATTCATTATAGAGCCTTTAGCGGACACAGTATGATACTGTCGTACGCTATTAAGTTAGAATGTCAAATATTTCATACAGAGAGTACTGAAAATGTGTTTTGGAGTTTCTCTTATGGTAAGGCCGATGACCTTCGTTTGATCCTTCAGCCTTGCAATCTCTCTTTACCTTTTCAATAACTCGCACAAAGACACGTCCCTTGTGAACCCAGACACAAAAATTCTGATAAAAAGTGTTTGGCAATCATGAAGATGAAATGGGTTGATGTAGACATTAAAAAAACAATGAAACTACCTCCATAATTGGAAACTAACAACCACCAATGAAAATTCAGATATGAAACCTACAATTAAATTCAAAAGGGATCCAATTCCAATTGAAGAGTTCATCAGATGAAGAAAACAGTGTTGAGCTACATTAACAGAAAAGCGAAATTAGTATTTGAAGGATCTAATATTAGTTCAAACGTAGTCTAAAGGACTACTACTTACCTGTTGAAGCCGGTTGTGTTTTCATACACATGGATTAGTTCTCGCAATTCAATCTAAAATGCGACCGTACATATATTTTAAAGAGGCAGGACAATGTAGGAAAGGCACGTAACAATAAAATTATTTTAAATTGAAAGCCGATTTTACAACGAAATAAGGGATTACGATCCAAAAGTGAATTTCCGAGATTCGCACGAAACATATTGTATTCTAGTTTCGTCACACGTACACGAAACACACACACTCACACACACACACTCATACATCTAACACAGAGTGTTTGCACCTCACATCGACATCGACGTGGCGCTCCCTCGCGGCACAATGCGCGACCCCGCACCTGGCGCCCTCTCGCGGGAAATCCGCTTAACTGCTCGTTCCCCCCTCCCCCCATAGCGCCCCGCCTCCACCTATGGCTCGCGTCACCACCTCCATCTCGCGCGGTGATCTGTCTCGATCATCAATCGGTGTAGGTGCTTGCGTTCTGCGATGGATCAAACCCATGGACATTTTTGGTGCATTTCTTAAGGACATAAACGGTGCGTTTTATTTTTAGAACATTTCGCGAAACGTATGTTCTTTAGAAATTGTATGTGGACCAATTTTTTCAATGATTACGTCTCTATGGATGCGGAAGAGCGTACCAACATTACCGCACTGTTGTGTTAGCGTTTATGCGTTATGGAGTTAAATGTTGGCGTCGTGTTGGCATTTTTTGCCAGACTAGATAATAAACAGTAACAGATAATAAACAATAATAAACAGTCGACAAAGCAATACGTAATGGCGTCAAATATTGAAATGCAGCAGTCTGTCACTAGAGGTGTCATAAAATAGTGCGTGTTTTAAATATCTAGTTGGATTCGTTGCACGTAAACCTTCTCTTCGCTACAATCTGCAAATTCTACATTTTGCACTCTAAATGTTTTTGACGCACCCTCTGTTTAATTTTCAATCCAGCACTGGTAAACTTATAATATTCGGTGTCGATGGTGTCTTGTAAATAGTGAACCCCTGATCTTTTCTTCGGCATGGACGCCCATTTCGGTCATTAATGTTTTTGTAGAAGTGATCATAGATAAAATAAAAACTAACGGTCTTCTCGGGTACATCGCGTTGCCGTAGGAACTAGTCCCTGTGCAACTTTCAAAACATTATCTGCGGCTAGGGTTTACAAACTCACGTCAGTACTGCACCCAATTTCAAGTCCTCACTACAATCACCTTGATTAACATCGACATATAATAATAAATTATAGCTACTTACATTATTCAAGTATGCACAGTTCACACTTGCTCTATATTCCCATATGCTTTAGCTGCATCTAAATAGAGAAGAGAGTGAGAACATCCATGCTTTCATATCTCTACCGTGCCGTCACTTGTAAATCAATCCACGTGGGGAACTTCCCACTTAGTGACCGCTTTCTCTTACATTTCGGCTTCCACGGTGATCTCCAAACTCATACGTTTCAATCTCAGTCTCTGCAGGTTGAAGAAAATTTGGACAAAGTTAGCCCTGTGCCACAAAAATTTCGTTTTGATACGGCTAATACCATTTTCTTCTCTCGCACATTTCCAAGTAAACGGCGACGCTTTAGCCCTTGGAATTAACATACGTGCACACAGCAAACACATGTCCCAAACATTTTGAATCAAAACACATGTGAATCTCATCTTGAATCACATCTCTCCCATAACTAGTAAATTTTCTCTACTGAATGATGCACGGGTACTTCACACATGAACTTCAATGTGATTTAGCGGATTCTAAAAAAGAAATTGAAAAAAGCTTCGGGGGAGGAACAAAAACCAATAATGACTAATAAATCAAAGTATTCGCCACTTAGGGATCACATATTTTGCACGAAAACACAGGTGAGTCTCATCTTGAATATCAACCCTCTCACAAATACTAGTAAATTATAACAACTCAATAACGTACGCACACTATACACTTGTTGCAATTACCCGCAAGATTGAGGTGCTTGTAAAAAACAGAAAAAGTTTGCGAGTCGGATCATCATGTTTTCAAACCCCTATCATTTCATGCCTTATGAATCAACGCACGTAGATTAGAGGTCACCTCCGCTTCCATTTCGGCTTTCCCCACGCTCTCCAACTCCTACGCTTCAACCCAAGTTTCAAAGGTTGGAGAAAACATGAAAGAAGTTATTCGTTTGTAAAAAAAGAGAATAATTTAGAAAAGTGAAGGCCACTTGCTTTGCTCGCACATTTCCAAGAGAAATGCGACGTTTCAGTCTTTGGAATTAAAACAAAAGATAGGAATGCCTGGGCTAGTGAATACAAAACGTCCACAGTATTGTGCATGAAAGTACAAGCCAGTCTCAATACAATAAAAAAGCTTGCGAGTAGATTCATTTATGTTTTCAAACCCCTATCATTTTTTGACATATAAATCAATCCACATACGTCCTCATGTTGCACCCGTCTCCTCTCCCAATACAGTTTCCTCCTTTACCTCCAAACTCCGACGCTTCAATTCAAAACTTCGGATAAGGTTAGCCATTTGCAAAAAAAACAACGTTCAATTGGCTTCACTTGTACATTTTCAAGTCAACGGCAACGCTTCAGCCTTTGGAATTAACAAAAAACATACCAGTGCGCGTGCGCTAACCTAACTCACAAACAAGCCCAAAGCATTTAAAAAAAAAAGGCGCGTCTCATCTTGGATAACATCGCCCCCCATCACTACTACTAAATTATATATACTTAATGAAGCACGCGTACTTCATGCGTGTTTCTCTTACACAAGCACTTTAGCTGAATACAAAAAATTAAAAAAAAGCTTACGAGTAGAAGCATCCATATTTTCAAACCTCTATCATATTATACATCAACTCACGTATGCCATGAGTTATACATCAACCCACGTATTTCCCTACTTAGCGGCCACCTCCGCTTCCATTTCGGCTTTCGCCTCGCTCTGCACCTCCCGCACTCCAACGCCACCCTCTGCGCTTCCCCCCCTCCGCTCTCGCATTCCCCGCTCTGTTCCAGCCACTGAATTTCCGGTCCGCGGCACCGCACGCGGCACATCCACGAGATGCCCCCGACGCGGGAATTACCCGCCGCCCCCCCCACGCCCACGCAGGCATGCGAGGGGGCGGCCGGCCCACACCTGCCAAAGCAGCCGCCCTTTGACCGTTGTGAGCGGCGTCAATTCGGCCTTCCGTAAACCGACAGGGTTGGTGCTCAGTGGTAGCGATGCTGTAGTCTGTGAAACGTCGGCGACCGAGTAGTTGTAGGATCCCTGACCCGACGGTGCGGGATTTTCGGATCCGTAAACCGGCAGCGTAAGTGCTTTGTGGTAGCGTTGCCACAGCCTGCAAAGAGTTGGTGACCGGGCCTAGGGTACCTGTCTCGACAATGCGGAATTTTCGATCCGTAAACAGGATCTGATTTTCAGATCCAAAAACCGAGTCGGATTTTCGGATCCGTAAACCGCCAGCGTAAGTGCTTTGTGGTAGCGGTGCTGTAGCCTGCGAAGAGTCGGTGACCAAGTACTTCTAAGGATGGGGGCGGTCGCATGGTCCCTATCCTGACGTTGCGGAATTTTCAACCCGTACATCGGATCAGATTTTCGGATCCGAAAACTGCCTGCGTTAGTCCTCAGTTTGCACTGCTGTAGCCTGCCAAGCGTCGGTGACCGGGCGGTCCTAGGGTCCCTGTCTCGACGGTACGGGATTTCCAGGTCAGTAAACCGGGTCTGATTTTCGAATCCGTAAACCACCTGCGTTAGTGCTTTGTGGTAGCGTTACTGTAGCCAGCGAAGAATTGCTGACCGGGCAGTCATAGGGTCCGTGACCCGACGGTCCGTAAACCGGATTCTATTTTCGACTTCCGTAAACAGACTTCGTTGGGGCTCAGTGGTAGACTATTTACGAAATGTCGTTCACTACCGGGTGGACCGAGTTGAAATATGCATTGAGTAAAAAATTGTATCTACTTCAACTTTGTAACCAACAATATTTCGCTAAAACACATAGCTTTGAAGACACAAACAAAAAAAGTAAATACTTTTCAGTTGTTCATTTTTTCCAATTTTCTCTCTAAAGCCGACCGGTTTCGAGGTGGCAAGCATCAAATTCGAATTCAACACACTCACAAACATATACAACCGTTGAGAAAAAGCTTTCAGAATTTTTTCCTAAATTGGCCCCTTTTGAGCATCAATTGACTGGACTATATGGCCAAGAAATGGGATGAACCGCTAACTGAAATTCTCTATCGACCGATTGAAAAAATCTCCGAAGGGTGAGGGAGTACACTTGGTACCAACAACTTCGATTTACTAAATGCGATGGATGGCCAGGAGTCATGGCAACTATTATTTTTTAAAAGAAATGTTTGTTAAGAAATTAATTTAGGGTATTACTAAATAAATGAGGAACTTAACTGAGAATAGTAGGTTATAGAGCGATGCGTAAGTAATATATTGTGAAGTGAGGTGTCGTGGCAGTCCTAGAACAGAGAAATAATGTAGGAAGTGATTAAAGGATCATAGTGAAGTGAAAGTGAAGTGAGTAAAGTTGCAGTTGTACAGAAATTTAGTGTGGAGTTTGATTATACATGTTTCTTTTCAGTAATTTAAATGTTTTATGAATTACACCGTTTTTATATTATATTATTATTATTATTATTATTATTATTATTATTTTATCAGATATTTTTATTGATTCTATGATTATTATTGTACCATTATTATTATATAATTTGCATGTTAGCTGTATAATCTTATTTATGTAATTAGCTTCCACCGGGGTTTGCCCATTTGCAGTTCAAATAAATTTATCTTGTCTTCATGTCATGCAATCACACAGTGTTGTTTGTCGCTTAAAAGAAATGCTTTACAATAGTGTGTTCGCAACAACAAATATCTCTGTTAGTATTTATATTAGCGCAGAGAGCAATGTGAAATCAGTTGTCGGACTGCCGACGTGCGAGAGAATGTAACACGTTTCGAGCAGCGCTCATACACCAAGATAGTCGTTCTCCATAGGAGAAATGACAAAGAATGGCGCAGGGCATTGTGGAAAACTGTTGATACGAGTGCCTTCCAGACCGGACAGTTGAGAGATGGGCAGGAGAGTTTCTGCAAGAATACGTAGCGATCAGTGATCAGGAAAGCACATGACGACCTGTGAGTGAACGGATCGATATGGCGTGTACGGTAATCGAGAATCTGCCTAATGGGGCATTTAGAAGGGTTATGTAACATTCCTAGGATTATGTCAACTCGTATACGCTGTAATGCTTTCGAACATGAAATCAGTACTGTCATTTCATATACCTTACCTTGTACCATAAACCTTGGCACAGTTAAGTTTAGCGATTTATAAATTGTAATAATTCCGGAGTGTGTTGTGGGGTCAAGAAATTGATTTTATATTACCGAGATTTATGTAAGAAAATTCAACAAAAGATACACACTAAAATATCTGATAAAAATTACTAATAATTACAGATTATCTGATAATAACAAACGAAAATTAAAAAATTGTGTTGTAAATATATTCAAAAAGTAGAATGCCCCACACTTTCTTTAGCCATAAATTTGTTAGATAACAGTTTCGAAATAAGAAGACATTTAAAATTCAAACCTTTAGATTTGCCTCACAGATTTTGAAGTGTATTAATATATGTAATCAAGTAAATTAATGGAGAAGATACTAATAAGTATCTTCTTCAATCAACGCTAATTAGTCTACAAATTTACTTGTTCTCTTCGTTGCAAATAAACGTTTAATAAAAAAAGACCTAAATAAAATGAAAAATCAATTAAATACCTTATTAAAGATTTAAATAAACATTTAGTTCAGAATTTCCATACGAAAGTGCTAAAAGTTTTAATTTTACGTGGAAAACCGGTAGCACGAGATAACATCCCCATCCAAAGTTCCGTAAATCGATTCTCTGGTCGCGGAATTTCCCCTATTTCCGTCCGCTGGAATCATCCGTTGCCTCAAGCCGAGTAGCAGTAGAGGGGATTCGAGCAGAGTGGGTAATTTACTCCCAGTTCAGGTATACACGATCAGTTTACACGTGCCAAATAGTCTGCTGGGACGTGGCGCCCTAGAACGGAGTTCGAGGGATAATTTCCTCCCTAAAGACAAGCCTCAGAATCCCTGCAAGAACGAGTCTCAAACTATTAAGAGAGCCACGAAAGCATTTCTTAGTCACAATTGAAAATTATTGTTTCAGATGATAAAGATGGCTGAACATATGTGTCATTACAATTACCTTTCTTTTTACTTTTTACATATTTCATGCTTTACGTTAGTTCTTATTATAGTTTGCATTCACAGCAAGACCCACCCAGGTCCAAGTTGTATTGAACGTAGTACCTCAGTGCCTCAGTTGAATGAAGCTAACAATATTTGGGAATAAAATGACATCGAAGATTTCATTATCTCTTAATGGAATTGAAGACATTATTGAGGGAATATAAGGGGATGATAATTCATAATGAAACTAAAGAGAGGGTAATAAAAGACATGTTGGGAGACCAGTCGGAAGTTTTGATCTAGTACCGACTGGAGCGGTGCCCCGTACGGGGTGATACCTGGATGAGGAAAACTACGTGTTGACTTGAAGGTAGGCATGGGATTTCACGTTACCACTGGAGAGTAACATCTTCCGCGATATAATTGCACTACACTTTCAGGATTAATGACCATTTACATCAACACCAATCAATGAATCAATCAAAAACGTTATATATATATATATATATATATATATATTTAATCGTGAATAGTAATTGTAGCAAACAAGGAATCAACTCCCAACGGACGTGTTGTCTCTTGAGGCGTACACCCTCCAAGTACTGCTTTGGGATGTTCTCCAAGCCACCGAAGATCCCGAAGGACCACCTGCTACACGGATGTTAATTAGACTTTGGCGTTCCGCAGGGCTGGAGATCAATATCTCAAGGGCTTGAAATTTCGGCCCTAACCACCTACTGCACTTCAAATGATAATATGCACGCTTAATAACTATTTAAAGAAACCCCAAGTAAAAACTCGATGTTGTCTATTTCTTTGTAGATGAATGGGGACGGAACATAAAATTTTCCAGAGACGAATACTTGAAGTGGATATATTACACTACGGAATTTGATTAGATGAATTTTAATAGTATGTCGAAAAAATAAAGAAAAGGCGCCAAAGGAATTTTCATTTACTGATATATCTTTACATTTCATTTACGAAAAGAAACAAAACAATCTGATCTTAGATTGATTTTGCTGTTATAAACAATCAGGGAGAAGATTCAAAATTGCATTGTCTCTACACTCCAATTGTCATCGAATACAAGTTCTGTTTAATTTATTACTTACAATAACCGCCCATTATCGACATGACACATTGCCACCCACATACCTGAACTTAAAAGTACGAAAATCTTGAAGGCTTTTTTTCACAATCCTTGCAAATGAAATTTCATTACTTGAATTCATTAATTCCATGCACCTTGTAGAGAAAAAATGATATAAATGTTCAAATAAATTGGCAATATCTGTTATTTTTCGACAGAAAATGCTATTCTCAGTCTTATTTAAAAAACGTAATACCGTAGCTGGAAACATATTTAAAGCTTAATAATTTTGCTGGTAACTAACGGTTTGTATTATTCATTTAAAAATAAGTTCAAAAATATTAGGAGTATAAAAAATATTTTAACATCTTACCGTACACACGAATCAGCAAATTAGAAACATCAGCTCACCTGTAACAGAAGAAAGAACTGTTAAATGGGATAAATCAGGAAACATTAATTCCTAATTTCTGATGGTGAAACACATTTTGAAAGGCATCAGAATATGATGTATTATGAAAAGTATTCTGAAAGACCTTGGAACTACCAAGACTGCAACCTACAAAACGATACAATTCCTTCTTATGGTTTGAATAAACCAAGTTTTAATTATAATGTCCAAGACTGAAATCGCTAAACGCTCTAGCCACCAAACTTTCACAAAAATAATGAATTAGGAAAAAAATTGATTTTGCGAATGAAATGATAAAAAACTCATGGTACAAAATTTAATTACTGATCGCAAAGATCTGACACACATACAGGGCAATCAGTTTGACAGGATAATAATTTAAGGACTCATATAAGTATACTGAATAATTGTATAACTATACTGAATAAGTAATAAGTATACTAAATAACCCCTTACATCACAGAAAAGGCTGCTTCGTTTGAAAATCCTACCGTCATTTAATACCTGCATTCAATTTAAAACAAAAAAACAAGACAACAAAATAAACTTTGTAAACTTCTGTGCAGAGTAAACCACTTCGTTAGGCTAACTTAAGTTTATATGTTAGTTATGGTATTTACGTTAGTCATAATAAATCACTTAAACGTTAATGATTGGAAAAACTGTGAATTAAATGAAACTTAAAAAAAGAGGAAGAATAAAAGAAGAAGAGCAGGAGTAAGATAAAAGGGAAGACGAAGATGATATGTATCTGCAATCTGTTTCATCGGGCATCAAATCATCGTTTGCAGGTCCAACAGGCCGTCTGTTGCAACCGCAGGCGTTCGTACTGTGGCGTCATTAGCACAGGCCGTCTCCGAATCGGAGGCACCCCCACTGCTGTTACCACCACACCCACCGACGTCTCCGTCATCTCCATCGCTGGGCACACCAGTGGCAACACGCTTCGCCGCCACTCCCGCTCCAACCACTCCCGCTCCCAACCACTTCCTCGCTCCCACCACTCCCCTCGTCCGCACCACTCCCGTTCCAGCCCGCTCACTCCGGCTAGCACACCACTCCTCGCCATCTCCACTCTCCACCACTCGCCGCTCTACCTACCTCGCCCCGCTACCCTTCCCCGCTCCACCACACCCCCGCTCCACCAACGCTCCCCGCTCTCGCGCTCCGCCACCACTCCCCGCCACTCCTGCCCCACCCTTTCTGCTCTCTCCACTTATTTTTGGCGGCGTCCACACCACCCAGCGTGCTCCGTCGCCATTCTGCCACAGGTACCGTCCCCACAGCCAGCACACCACTGCAGTCTCCAACAATGCGTTCGCCGTCTCCATCACCTCCACCGCTCTCGCCACCATCTTTGTCGTCCCTTGTCAACAGAGACTCTGACCGGAAGATCTTAGGGTAAAAAATTAGGTGTCGATACGGATAGCCGTGATCGCTAAGGCAGTAGTATCGTGGTGATCTCGGATCGAAGGCTCGAATCCCACCTCGGGCAAGGATGTATTTGCGATCGTCCCTTCACCCTTCTTCATCATCATCCTATCACTTCATTAAAGAAGGATTAATAATTCCTGTGTGAGCAGGAGGCCCTTTTCCTGAATTGGATGTGCAGTTAGCTAATAAAAAAGAAAAAGAAACAATAATGTAGAATTCACCCTCTGTCTGGAGCAGAATTCTAACCGACGACTGTTCTGGTTGGTGTTTTTTACGTAGTTTCTCAGATTAATACCAGGTAATGCCGAAAACTAACGGGCGGTGGACCGCCAGCGATCTTTCCTTCCTCTCCCTTTCCCCATCCTGTCTCCTTACGTACATTCACATGCGCTACACTAACACATGCCAGGAGTCCCGTCGGATGTTTCGAGATTACCCAGGGTGGGAAGATACCTGGGAGAATATCTGGATATCTGGAATATTCCCCAGGAAGCTGCCGTTTCGATCGGCGCCGGATCTCACCATCCAACCAGGGAGGAACATCAACCCCTCCAGAAGTAAACACATTCACTACACTAACAGGACTAATGACTAAAGCAGTTGATGCGCTAAGATTATTAATTAATCGTTCTTTGAAATCTCCGGCCCCGCCTCTGCCGGCTGGGAGCTGCCGCCGCCGTGTACAGCCCTTCGCCGGCACTATCTTTAACTGCCATGGTCGCTTCTGCCGCTCGCGACGGCTCTCGTCTATCACCCCTCCACCGAGAACCACCTTTCTACTCCTTGTATTCACCACCGCCTGATTCGCCGACTTGGATTCAGCTCTGCTTCAAATTTTCTTCACCGCCTCCTATCTCCGCTCGTGGCTGGGCCTATCCCTTCGATTGGGCATGTTCCGCCAGATCCAGCACAGCATACACCACGTTGTAGCACTTGCCATATCCCCCCACCCTTGGCATTTGTCCGCAAAGGCACTGCCGCCGCTGACGTCCTACCACTTTCGTTACCGGCACCACAACCACCACCCCTGCTATGGCCACAGCCCTCGCCACAGCCACCGTCATTGCCATCACCACCATCGCCACCACCGCCTCCGTCACCATGACCACTGCCACCACCTCCACCCCCGCCCCCGTCGCTCCCCGTGTCTCGCGCTCGCCAGTGCGACCACCGCCGCTGTCGCCGCAGGGGTTGGCGTCGACCCGTCGCTAGTGTCAGCCACACGCGCCCCTGCGGCTGCCGCATCTGCCGCCCCCTGCGCCTGTGCACACGGAGCTCCATTCGACCCCATTTGGCAAGGCTACCTGCACTCGTGTTGAACACAGATGAGAGTTTTTATTGCAATTGAATCGTTTATTTCAGAAACTCGTTAATCGCCATAGTCCCCATTTCGAGGAAACTGACAATCAGTTTCCCAATTTTTCTAATTTCAAAATATGTTTATTTTTTAACACAGTTGATAAATGAATATTTTTCTTATAAATAATCACTATACGATGGGTCTATCCTCTTGGAACAATAATACGCCTCTAATGAGTATTTTAGGTTTTGGCGTTTGACGGTTTTCTGAAATAAACGATTCAATTACATAAGTTGCCTTTTCATATACAGAATGCCCGGGAAGGAATTGTCGAAACTTCGAAAATAAGCTCTTAAGACAATTTTAACAAACTCTTAAGACATAGTTTGTCTAATAAACTACTTGAATACTTCAAATGGCTAAGCCGCTGTAAAGAACTCAAAAGTTGGTTTGAAAAAAATGCTTTTCATGCAAAGTTACATATAAAAAAGCACCCAATTCACTTACTTGGAATGCTGCTTTTATTTATAGATTTTTTTCTGAACAAATATATTCATTTTTTATAAATAATAAACAATTTACATGATTCTGGAGTGTTTCTATGTTTTTGCATGGCAATTTTGTACCTACAAAGCATTTTTCAAACCAACTTAAGAGTGCTTATTGCGGCTCTGCTATTCGGAATATCCATGTAGTTTATTAGATAAAATATGTTCAAAATTTTCTCTAGAGCTTATTTGCGAAGTTTTGACGTTTTCTCTCCTGACTGCTGTATATTAGTTCGTACATAACGCTTCATTGAGATTACAGACGACTAAAGTTATTTCATGTTACTATTTTATGATAGTACACAGTACAATTAAACAAGATGTGTAGTATAAAGACTGATACATCATTAAATTTTAGTTGGCTATAATCTGAATGAAGCTTATGTCTGAAGACTAGGGTTTTTTAAAATTCGATAAATTCAATAACAAGCAGGGTGTGTTCAATAGATATACAAGGTGATTCAAAATTAGTTACTAAAAGTAACATGAAATCATTTCGAAACCATTGATTTGATATATATTCGAATGCTCTTCAAAACTCTTACAATGTTCTCAGATTTTAATTCTTCGCCGCCAGATGTTTCTGTAGGTAATCGTTTGGTGGCAACAGTAACCACATGGCGGTGCTGAACGTGCTAAGTGTTCCTTGTGGTGCTACAAATTTTCTCGAAAAGATTGTGTTCAGTAATGAGGCCATATTCAACATTCAACATTTACTCAACCGCCATGATGTGCAGGTGTTTGGCACACAGACACCGACGAGGTCTTTGATCATTCACGCGTATCCCAAAAACTGAATGTCTTTTGCGCATTGCGTTTTCTCGAAGTTTATGGACCATTCTTTAATGAGAAGATTTTAACGGCAATTACATATCTGTATATGGCGTAGAAGTACCTGATGTCACAAATTCAAGAGGTCACGGGTGGAATAATTTTCCAGCAAGATTGATTCTCTCCACATGACCACCCCAAGAGGTCACAGATATTTCTATTTGGATTGAACTAGGTGGGATCACAGCTTGGCTACCGCAATATCCTGGTAAGGTGTACATCCCTCCATTTCCGTCAATAATCCATGAGCTTCGCCAACGCATCAATTGTTGGATGAGGTAGATGTTCTCGCGCACCTGGGAAGAAATTTCGAAAGATGCAATAACTTCTGCGTGGCAAATGGAAGCCACATTGAGCATTTGTAGGAAGAAACCTGGTCTGTCAATTTCTGAACCGAAAATAAATTATTTCAAATACGAAAATATACTGTGTTATTTAATGTTACTTTTAGGAAACTAATTTACAATCATCCTGTTATTTAAATGGAACTCTAAGAATAGCGGAAAGCAAGTCGAAGTACAAAGAAATTTGAATTCAGCATCAAAGATATTTTTGAGAAAAAAAGTAGAATTAATGTGAATAAGCCTATATTGAGATGAATATTTTTTTTACGTAAACACTGTGGGTTTAGAATGGTCAACATTTCGTATATCTATAGTCTATCAACGATGACAGTCAACTAAATATACGATCACTTTACCTTCAACATTTGCACTAAATCAATGTGTGGAATGTAGACGTTCATTACTCGACAGTGCGACGAAAATATTGACCTGAATATTCCCCATTTTTTTGTTAGCAGTGAAAATTTAATGGCATATGTATAGTCGATGGTATTTTTTGTGATAATTAAGAAAAATTGGTAACCGAATCTTCAAATTCTTCACTGAAAAATGTGAAATGTAGAAGTACATAACTTAACAGCACGACCAAAATATCGACATCACTATAAGAACATTCCCTTTTTTTTGTAAAAGTGTCGCTTGTGGATTGTATGATATGGTCAACATGACAGAGAAGACACTGTATGAGTCGGGACAGCTTGACCACCGCGAGGTGAGGGTACAGTGGGATTCAGCAGAGAAAGAGTAGCAGCATGGACAATAAAATAAATATTGGTTTTTCTTCGTCGGGGTTCCGAGTGTGAGCCATGCACATGGCGTTAACCAGCGCATTCTTCGTGATTTTTGATCATGTCTCGATTTGTGATGATTTGATTGAATTAGTGATTACAGAATGCGGCAGACTTCAAAGGCTGTTGTCCCGAAGAGTAGTAAATATTTGAAGCTTTACCATCCGACGATATCGGCACGCGCGGTAGTCTAGAGCATGTAAGCAGGTTAGAGTGTATAGGTGAGGGTGAGGATAGGATTAGTAGGTGAGGATGGGCAAAAGAGAGAAAGGCGTGCCATGGCCCGTCTGTTAGAGTACGACTTCGCATTCCTTTGGTTTGATCGAGAAAAGTACGCATCATAACAGCCGGCGAACAGAATTCTCCTTCATGCAGCGACAGAACTCGACCCTGCTATCTAGCTAGTGTTGAAAATCCTTCCACCGTCCCGTCTCAAACCTAGGACCTTCCGGTCAGAAGCACTGCAGTGACTTCCGTTAATGCCCTGAGCCACCTCTCCTGGTGGACGACAAATTTAAGCTCGCCTTCGTTTGTCTTCGCCGGTTTGAACCCGCGACCGCATTGGCTAGTCCCGCCGCAAGGCGAGCGGCGCTGTCTGTGTCCATGTAGACGACGACGGCGTCTAACGAGGGCGAAGCTGCCATCTTAATTACACCGCTCCCCTGAGTCCCCACCGCCGCCGGGGGGAGGGGGGAGGGGCACCTGCGCTGGTGGCGCCCCGCGCGGGTCGATGCGCACTTCGCTCCAAGGATCTGGGCGGATGCTTGCAGGACACGATGGGTGGTGTTCGCCATATTGCAGTTGGACGGTCGGTCAGCGAAGGTCTACTCTCTGCCCGTTTTTCTCTGTCTTTCTCGAGAATTCCCCCGCCTTTGTTCTGTTTCTCTTTCTTCTTGCCAAAGAGAGAGACTAAAATGTGAAAATGTAGAAGTACATAACTAACAGCACGACCAAAATATGACATACATGATATAGAAATTCTTTTTTTTGTAAAAGTGTTCGCTGTGGGTGGATTGTATGTATGTCCAAAGAAAGAAAATGCAATATAGAGTCTGAAGCTTAAGAAACCGAGTGATGGTACTGGTTCCAGAGAAATTTGATACGTTTATGGACAATAAATATAATATTGGTTTTTCTTCGCTCGGGGGTTCCGGTGGTGAGCCATGCAACCATGGCGGGTTAACCAGCGCATTCTTCGGGATTTTGATCATGTCTCGATTTTTGATGATTTGATTGATTAGTGATTACAGAATGCGGCAACTTCAAAAGGCTGTTGTCCGAAGAGTAGTAAATATTTGAAAGCTTTAACCATCTCGACGATATCCGGCACGCGCGTAGTCTAGAGCATGTAAGAGTTAGAGTGTATAGGTGAGGTGAGGATAGAATAGAGGTGAGGATGGGCAAAAGAGAGAAGGGTCATGGCCCGTCTGTTAGAGTAACGACTTCGCATTCTCTTGGTTTGATCGGAGAAAAGTACCATCATAACAGCCGGCGAACAGAATTCTCCTCTCATGCAGCGACAGACTCGACCATGCTATTGCTAGTGTTGAAAATCACTTCACCGTTCCGTCTCAACTAGGGACTTCGTCCGGTCAGAAGCACTGCATAGAACTTCCGTTAATGCGCTGAGCCACCTCTCTGGTGGACCGAACAAATTAAGCTCGCCTTCGTTTGGTCTTCGCGCGTTTGAACCCGCGGACCGGCATTGGCTAGTCCCGCCGCAAGGCCGAGCGGCGCTGTCTGTGTCTCATGTAGACGACGAACGGCGTCTAACGAGGGGACAGCTGCATCTTAATTACAACACCGTTCCCCTGATCCCACCGCGCCGACGCCGCCCCGAGGGGGGGGGGGAGGGGCACTGCGCTGGTGGCGCCCCGCGCGGGTCGAATGCGCACTTCCTCCAAGGATTTGGCGGATGCTTGCAGGAACGATGGGTGGTGTTTCGCCATATTGAGTTGGACGGTCGTCCAGCGAAGGTCTACTCTCTGCCGTTTTTCTTCTTGTCTTTCTCGAGAATTCCCCCGCCTTGTTCTGTTTCTCTTTCTTTCTTGCCAATTTTTTCTTGCCCATCTCTTTTTTCTGCCTTTCTACACGGTCTCTCTCCTTCGTCTCTCTCCATCCTCTCTCTACTCCCTCTCTCTCTCTCCTTCTCTCATCCCTCTCTCTCTCTCCCTATAGCCTCCTCTTCCCTCTCTCTCTCCTTCTCTCTCTCACTCTCTCTCCTCTCTCTCTCCCTCTCTCTCGTCCTCTCTCTCCCTCTCTCTCCCTCTCTTCTCCCTCTCTCTCCCTCTCCTCTCCTCTCTCTCTCCCTCTTTCCTCTCTCTCTCTTGTATTTTTTATGTCGATAAATGTTATTACTACTTCATGTTATTGAATGCACTATTATTGCTATCTA
>BOPP01000144.1:364550-383185 GCA_017312745.1 Gryllus bimaculatus
TTATTATTACTAGTGGCTACAGGCCATTGTTGACTACTTTACAAGATTAACTTATGTGCTTTTTCCAGGATCTGCTTTTCAGCTGAATGCCTCAGTACGACCCCGTTCTTGAAGTGTGAATTATGAGGTGATAGGATGATGATGAGGGGTGAAGGGGGCAATCACAAATACGATCATGTTTTCGAAGGACTCGAACCTGCAGCCTCTTGGGCGCAGACGTGGCTCTTTATTATCTTATTATTAAATTATTCATATGTACAACCTCGAAGATTCATTAATAAATAGGGTACTTTGTTTTTCAACGTTACATTTCGTACATTCAGAATTTTTACTTCCAAGTTTGTAACATTGTTGGATTATTTCTTAATGTTTTATATACCAGTACGTAGAGACACAAGGAGGAAACGTGTGAATACAACAATTATGTTCTTGAACGTGTTATTTTGTTTTCGTTAATACATTTTGTAATGAAGTTGGCTCATATCAGGAAGCTCGTAAGAATAACGTGTAAAGAAAATACGATTAAAGTTCACTGAAATGAAACAAAATTTAATGAAATGGATTCTGTATTTAATGCAAGTTCCTAACATGAAGAGCCTTGCACATTGTTACAATGTTACATCAACTTTGGGGCTTTCTCTTTGGAAGTTGTGTTTCTGTTCATTTTCAAGTTCCGGAAATGAAGAGAAAATTCCGTATAGTATTGAAATTTCAAGACATTTGCGCCTTTGGCCAGGAAATTAATGTTATGGGAAAGTTCTCAACTGAATTGGTATGATGAGTAAGTATTTGGTTCTGATGAATCCACAAAACATTGAAGTTAGCGGAAGGATTGAAAATTGTTGTAACCCTCTCGATTCATTCTTTCCTAGAGAATTCTATTTCTATTTATGTTTATTTATTCTCTATTTCTATTCTATTTCTATTTATTATTCTTTGAGGTTATGCAGTTATGCCATTCTAGTGTCAAATCTCTTTCCACATCCAAAATAGGTCATGTAATATTACCCGCCTTTGCCACGATCCATCCTCTGTCTGAACTATTACTTGCTAGATGAAAATAGTCACCATTACGTTTATTCTGGAGTCCTTTCCAATCTTGTCTTCACTAACTTTATTTAAATACCATTCTTCTTTGTCAATGCCCGTTTTTAAACATACTCTCAACCACAACATTTAGAGCTTTATCACAAACGTCTAGTGTCTCAACTAATTTAGGAAAACATACAAATACACACGCTAACACTTTCCCTTTATATCAGAAATCCGATCCGCTATTTACTCAGTCGTTCGCAGGCTAGACCTCTGCATTAGCCATTGCCTTTGCATCAACCCACAACATAACGCGCATTTGTTTTCAGCGAAGCTCCTAGATGCGATAAGTAGTCTTAATGCTAATTCTTTCCATCACTTCTTCAGCCATTAATCCTGTTAGAAACTTCTTCTTTTTTCACAAGACCGAAATCACATTTTGTCTCCCATTCTTTTTTTATTTTCCGAAATCTCTAACATCATTTATTTTCCGCTTTCACATTTTGTCTCCCATTCTTTTTTTATTTTTCCGAAATCTCTAACATCATTGGAATGGATATTTACTACCGTCTAATTCAAAATTCCCTCCCACACATTTCGACGCCAATCTTTTTCAATAGCATATTTTTTCTTCACAAAAGGACGTTGCATAACGTGTGTCTCTCTTTTTTAATCGTTTTCCTTCCAAGCAGATGCGAAATTCTGCTCACCGGTTCCTTCGTCGTTATGCGGCATAACCCAACGTCGATTCACTTTGAGGTTGACATTAGCGCACACTTCTGCACCATAAACGCACATGTGATTCAATTAATCTATTCGGCACGCTGATTAATTAAGTACCGTCAACGCAAAATACAGCCAGTTATTTTCTCTGTTATCAATGTAATTTCGATGAAATCCTTTCCTAACTGAATTGAAAATTTCGCATCCAATTTTTGTTCCATCTTTTTCTCTAGCTGCCGTATCTTTAACCCTAATAACAATACTCCTAGCCAATATTCTTGCCATCGTTCATCAGGTCTGAAATCTTATCCGCCCCTTTCTCAGTCCTGTCAGATTTCCAAACGCCTACTCTTCGACCAGAACTGAGACACCTTAATTACTGATTTCGTCAGTGCTAACTTTTATGCCGCGTTCTGGGGGCTCTTACGCAAATTTGTGATAAAGGAAATACCTCCAAACTAAACTGCTTCCATTCATTTTCTCAGTGATCGTTTAACTCGTTCCTTTCCCGCCCCAATCCAAACTTCCAAAGCATATTGTTCTTTTACACGTACTTTTAAACGGTCCAATACGAAATTGCTAAATTTTTGTCCTTTCTCTCTTCTCAATCGCCTTCTTTACTTTCTTATTCAAAATTCCACTTCACATGTGTGCCACTCTCCTTTACGATCGACTAATCAAAATTTGCGATCTAAAACTGCTTCAATAAAAATGTTTTCCGCCATTAAATGACCTCTTTTTCGGGCCCTTCCAAAACGCCGTATCTATTTTATTCCACATTTACATTTTAATTCTTTTCCACCATGTCCGAAATGTGCTCCCCCATTTCTTTCATACATTATTTCCAGACGGGAGATCGCGGTTACTTATTCTCTTGGAATGACTTTGGCTCCGCCTTGTGAAGCAAGAGGTGAAACTTATTTCAGCGAATTCAAAGCCTTTTGTAGCGGAGATACCGCCAGTCATTAAATATATCATTCTCCAACAAAGCAAACCACTTTTTTGTGCCCTAAAACAAACTTTCGAATCCAAAAAAAGTGACTTCATGATCTTTCCTATAGGCACACGCAAATACCCGATTGGAATTTTTGTGCTCGTCCTCTTTTCAATCACCTTCTAAACCGGCTGATGCACAATTCCGCTCAAGCTATGTGTTATATCTCAATTACAATCATATTTTCCAAACGTTCAGCCATATTTTGCTTCGTTTCCTCCGAACCCCTCGCCCCATCTTAAAACTTCATGCTATCTTTTGAATTCCCTTTCCTTCTCACCATTCGCGAGATCCCTCCCACCAAATCCTCCCGTTTGGAAGCACGGCTTCTCTGTCATCGATACCCTTTCCTTCCAAAATTCTGAATCCTACTTGTTTGTAACATTTTCAGTCGCCATTTCTCTCCACCTATTTTCAAATTACTACAAACACTTCTCATTTCCATCTCCCAAACCACTCTCTTTTTCCCCAATTTCGAAATTCCTCCCTCCATTTCCACCGCTGTTGGCAGAGATGAGGCTTCAGTTACCTATTCTCGCTGTGTCGATTTCATCACCGCCTTTTTTTGCAAACCAATAGAAAATTTCGAATCCAAAAAATTAGTTCCATGCAATTTGTACTCATCATATGCAAATTGGATTTTTCTGCCCGTCCTCTTTACAATCGTCTTTGTAACAGGCTTACACAAAACCCCATTCAAAATATGTGTTATTTTCTCAAATAGGATAGCCATTCGAAACGTTTTTCAGCTAATATTTGGCCATTTCTTCCTCTCCTCCAGCTCTCATTTCCCACCCAAAACATGGCGCCACCTTTCCAATTCCTTTTCTTCTCACCATATGAAAATTTCCTTTTGGACAATCCTTCCGCACTGGAGTACACTACAAGAATAAGACTCCCTGTCAGCGATTCTTTCTTTTTTCTCCAACATTCCTAATCCAATGTTTTGCCACCTCCCCTTTTCAGTCACAATCTCTCTCCATCCACATTCAAATTTCCACAAGCACTCCCATCTCCCAAACTACTTTCTTTCCCACAGTTTCCGAAATTCCTCCCGCCATTTCGTCCGCTGTTCGCAGGGTCGGGACCTCGGTTATCTATTCTCTTTGTGCCGGCTTCAGCGCCGCCTTCAGCAGCGCAAGATCAAACTTGTTCCAGCGAAGCCCCCTGGCGCGGTGATTAATGAATAAGTGATGGTTCCCACCGAACGCCGCCACCATGCAAGTTCCAACAGCACACGAAGATGTGTGCGAGCGGCAAGTCGCTAAGTCTGTAAGCGCAAATATGAAATGCTCTCGAGAACGCCGGATCTCTTGGGTGCGTAAGCGATGCGTTGAATAATGGAAGCCGCGCGCCTGTGCGTTCAAGTTGTAAATTACTTTCGGATGTTGAATCTTGCTAGGGATGTTGTGTTGTGATTAGGGAGTCTAATACGTTTCCGCCATTAAATTGTGGCAATGTTATTTGGTATTTGAATTGCGTGTGAAGGGTAATATTTACGCAGAATATGTATCTCGAATAAAAAATTAATATAAAACTTTACGTTACTTTCGTTATGATATTATTGAAAGTTGTAAATTACTTTCGGATGTTGAATCTAGCTAGGGATGTTGTGTGGTAATTAGGGAGTCTAATATGTTTCCGACATTAAATTGTGGCAATGTTATTTGGTATTTTAATTGCGTGTGAAGAGTAATATTTACGCAGAATATGTATTTCTAATAAAAATTTAACATAAAACTTTAAGTGCCTCACGTTTTAGTATCGTTATTTCATGTGCAATCATCCCGGAATGTTGGTTGAATGATTGGATGTTGGAATTCTGTTGCTGTTGAAATTACAGTAGTGATCTTTAGAATAGAAATTGCTTTGGAAGAGCAAGTCTTCCTCTTCTTCTGCACCTAAGTCTTGTGCCTGTTCCGTCTTCACATGTTTCTTTTTCAACTTTTTTTGTGGCAACCCACGTCTCTTCTTCCATTTGGTTGATACACGAAAGCAAATTTAGGTTGTTATGTATTAAACATCATGTACGTGTGTTCATACCAGTTGTTACGGTATGTAGTTATTTTCTTCCAATTCTTTTAGATGTAGTTTTTCCATAATCTTCTCGTTGAGAATATGATTTTCTTTCGTGCAACTTAGCGTTCTCGCCAAAAACTTCATTTCAGCCACCTGTATTCTACTTTAAGTTCTTGTTATTGGTACCCAACTCTCGCTGCCCTACATAAGAATTGAAAGAACCATTTACCTAATTAGTGTTTTCAATATTTTTACGTGCAATTTATAAACACTCGTAACAATTATACTGATTCTTGAATATCTTGTTGTGATGATTCCTGGTACAGAAGGCTTAAAGTAACCATAATTATTCATATCGTCTTATCCAATCACTTGTTAGTTTAAAAAAAAATGTCTTCATTCTATAGTTAATTAATGTGCTACTTTTCATACTTAACGAACAGATAAAGTTGATTTCTTTACGTTTTTAAAATTACTACTATATGATAATCGTTGGCTTGAAATGAAGACTGTCGGGCAGAAACTGACTAACTCGGCGACAGCCCAAACCTGCTAAGTCCTTAAAAGAAGAAAAAAATTGGCGTCGTTTCTACTACACATTATTCAAACGCAAAAGAAAATGTTTTCATTAACATACTTCCAAACTGAAAATTAAAAGGCACTGAGATTCGCGTGTCATTGTGTCAAATAGATAGAAAACAATGAGTATACATTAATAGGAAATAAGGAAGAATGTAATAATTTTGCAACTGAGAGACCATAGATGCAGATGGAACTGCAACACGCAAAAGAAATAACCAAGCGAAAGCGAGAGAGAGCAAGAGAGAGAGCAAGAGAGAGAGCAAGAGAGAGCAAGAGAGAGCAAGAGAGAGTAAGAGAGAGCAAGAGAGAGCAAGAGAGAGAGCAAGAGAGAGAGCAAGAGAGAGAGAGAGAGCAAGAGAGAGCAAGAGAGAGAGAGAGAGAGCGAGAAAGAGAATTATACCCAGGCAGAAACGAGGTGATCGAAAGGAAATAGATTGTAGGAGAACGAGGAAACGAGAGTGATGGATAGTATAAAGAATACGTCAACGAACTAGTTGTCACAGGTAAATACATAGAAACGGACGGTCGAAAGGCAAATACGTGGATAAAAAGAAAAGTATTAGATAGAAAACTTCCCGGCATGAAGGAGCAAAAAAATTTGTTTTGATAAACGCCCATATGCATGCTCACGATCTGGTCTACGGCCTTGATCACGCTTTCGTCGAAAAGATCGAAACGAGGACCAGGTTGAAGTCACCGCCCGGTGCTCGTTTTTGGCCTCGGCTGCATTTTAGTCCTAGCCTTCCCGCCAACTCCAACACCAACCGCTCTGACCGAGCTCTTGTTGCGAATAGCTAGGTGACATTTCTTATTTCACATTTCAAAATTACGCGAGGGGTTCTCAAAATATTGTACGCATTATTTATTATAAGTTCTATCAAACGTTTTACCCATTCCTAAAAGACGCCCACGCTCTAGTCATTCCCCATCCTCTCCCCAACGCTCACCACCATTCTCCCTCACCCTCGTTCTTGAGATGGCCGTCGTCTACTCCGCCAGCAGCACTGGCGCTCACGCCAATGGCTCCCGCCTTGCCATAGTCGTTACTCTCGCCTCGCTTACAACAAAGACACCCTCCCTGCCTTCATGATTCCCCATCTGCGCGCCCTCCTTGATGAAATTTCCGCGTTCCCGCCTCTCTCTCTCTCTCTCGCTCGCTCTTTCTCTTTCTCACACTCTCTCTCATACAGACATACACACACTGTTCCTCTCGCTCTCTCCCCTCTCTCTCTCTCTCTCTCACTCTTCTTCTCACTCTTCCTCTTGCTCTTTCTCTCGCCCTTTCTCCTTCTCTCTGTCAGACTCTCTTTCTCCCTTTTGCTCTTTCATCGCACTCTCTTTCGCGTTCCCTCTCTTTCGCGTTCCCTCTCTTTCGCGTTCCCTCTCTTTCGCGTTCCCTCTCTTTCGCGTTCCTTCTCTTTCGCGTTCCCTCTCTTTCGCGTGTTCTCTCTTTCGCGTGCTCTCTCTTTCACGTGCTCTCTCTTTTGCGTGCTCTCTCTTTCGCGTGCGCTCTCTTTCGCGTGCGCTCTCTTTCACGCTCTCTCTCTTTCGCGTGCTCTTTCTTTCGCGCTCTCACTTTCACGCTCTCTCTCTCGTTCGCGCTTTCTGTCTTTCGCAATCTCTCCTTTTCGCTTTATCTTTCTCTGTCTCTCTTTCTCTCTGGATCGTGTTGGCACGTGGGTGCGCGCCTTGTTCGATTTCCGAGCGCCTCACGGCTTGCGCCCGGGCAGAGTCCGAGGACCACGTTGCAGTGGGCCCACCACCGGAAACTCGCGATCGAAAACGATTTCGTACAGACAATGGGTCACACGAATAGACAATTGTTCGAAGACCCATTTACCACCGTCTGACGATACATTAATAGTGGTTGTAATTCCAATTAAATCTCAGAGCACAAATTGAAACTATATATATATATATATAATTAATATATATATATATATATATATATATATATATATATAGTAAAAAACATTAATTAATTATATACATACAGTGATCTAGATCAACAAATAAAATACATATAAGACAGGAATATATTCAAAAAATTAACAAAAACATTATTCATGATGATACAATATGAGGATTCACACTGCAAAAATATACAGAACCTAAACAATACAACACACAAAAAATACTAAAGAAGTTGCATTTTTTGCAATACACAACACGTAAATGGCAAATATTTAACGATGGACGGCATCTTCGTCGGAGCATTTCAGTCGCATGTTTGGTAGTGATGAAAATAAACTCGGAACGCGCATTAAGAGAATAGATGAGATAACCCAGTCAAATATTTGCCCGCGACCCTGCCTCCATTAAAGATGTCCACTGCAGTAGTGGACGAAATTTTTGGCCCTTCAATGACAACTGGACCAAGACCTACCAGACCGGAAAATTTCTCTTATGTTATCAAGACCGTCACTGTATTTGGATTTTGCAGAGATTTTGAATATCTCGTGAAACAATGGACATGTCTCACATGGTCGGATGCTGCATAGTATTCTTTAATTTTATACACGAGGGTTAGTCAAAAAGTAATTCCTCCAACTGCTTTCTACTTCAATGAAATTGGTTAAATAAAAAATTTGAATTTGGCTTTCTTCCTCAAACCTTCATCTACAATCCTCTTCAGTAGTAACTTTCTACGTCAATATCTGGCTGTACAGCAGTTGTTTGAAACTTGGCCGACATCGATGTTTGTGAGAGACAGTGCTGTGCGATTGAATACTTGAATGTAGAAAGTGAAATGTGGTAGATGAATTGTGTCGCATTGTCTCTTTCAGTTCATCTGCAGTCACCCAGCGATCACCACGAATAACGACATCGGCTTGCTGAATGTTGCGTGGAGTGCTCGCCTTCACCGACCAGTCGCTCCGCTTTTCGTCAGCTTTTCGTCAGCTAGCCGTACAGCTTCATTGAAGCGACAAACTCTTCGTCTAACAGGGCGAACTTCACTGTTGCACACCGTACACACTTTACACATTTTCCTGAATGCGAAAGGATATTTCACCTTCTGCATTCAAGACTTTAATCACACATAGTGGTCTCTTGCAAACATCTATGTTTGTTTGCGATGTGCGTTTGTTTGCCATTTTGTAATCGACTGAAGCGCTGCCACATGTTTTTCATTAATTTTGCTCAACATCCCAATTTTTCCATCACATTAGTATTGAAGACGAAAATGATGCACTATTTGAATGTAGGTCATAATTTCAGAAATGGTATGCGCGGAAGTGGTGTACGTTAACAAAATGGTTAATTATTTTGTTAATAAGCAATCTTTCAGTTAAAATTATCCGTAGTAAGTTAAAAGAATATCTCTTTAAAACGCTCATAACAAAATCTATTTCTATGCATTATAGTTGTACAGTGTTTTTGTTTACACGTGATTTTCGGGAAAGTATGTTTTTTGTCTAAAACCAGCTCATATCGCGAGTTAGGACCACTGAAGTAGAACGGTGCATCGCGCTGAGAACACTCTACACCAATAAACATTTTCCTGAGAGCGAATAAGAAACAAGACAAGGTTTTCTTCACGTTCCATGAAAATTGCCTGAAATCATTAATGTCTTGAGACATTGACTATGGAAGAAAGATAATAACCGAGTAAGTATCTAATCATTTTGGATGCGAGCATTGCACGCATGTTAGAGAGTATGTTTACTCTTAAAAAATGTGGAAGAAAAATAAAATTAAAACCAGAAATGCTTGTAAACCTAATTATTTACAACATGAAATTTATTTAAGAAATATTTGCAAGTGTTTGTGACGTTTAGTGACAGGAAAAAATATACTTGTATTGACCAAACAGGAATCTCCATTGGCATTTGCTTCGTGAATTAAACAAAACTAGGTAAGTTAGGTCAGTGTCGTTGCCTCATAATTAGAAGTATTGAAATACAAGAAAACTATATTTATATACAACACATGTAAAATTAAGTGTCGTACGTTTTTACACATTTAAGTATTTACCATTACCACATAAATGTTTTCGTTTTTATAATAAATTATATACATTTAAAAATCATATTTTTATTAAAATGCGAGTAAAAAGACAATCTTTATTAATTTAATCACGATATAAATATTTTCATAAGAGTACCCTCCAAAATTCTCGAAAACAGTATTTCATATGTGAGAGTTTTGTCCAATTTATACTGAAAAATGAACCGTGCGGCATGTATTCATTTTCGCGTACTAAATTACTACCCGCAAGGTGAAATAACAACAAACAAAATTAAAAATAAACAAATCACTTTAATGGTCGGAGTCTCGTTGAGTGTGCAACCAAAGAGACAAAAAGTATCTGTGATGAACTGACAAAACAACTAGAAACCTGAACTATAATAGGGAACGCGAAGAAAGAAAATTGCGGTTGACAGGCTTTCTGGGAAAAAATAGCTAAATTTGTGTCTATTCACGTTACGTAGACCATTGCTCACAGAAATTGTTTACCATGTTTCCAGAAACGGGGAAGGTTATAATCTAATGTGCTCATAGTTATTCACTGGGGTCGCTTTAAATCGAAGGGAAATTAAACACAATCTGGCTATCACATACGCGAGAGTAAGTTTGTAACTGAAGCTTCGTTAATCTACAGGACCTAGATTTCAGTCCTGACGTTCAGTTTCCAGGTAGGCAACTCTACCTTCCCGGCAGCCGACGTGATTCAGTCGTTACAAACCTGTCAACTTGAAAAGACCAATGGGAAACTATGTATGAACATGAGGAGCAGCAGGTGTTACGTGATGTGCGACATCCAATAGATCTTCAATTAAAAAGGAATATATTTTTAGATTAAGATGTTTAAGTCGAAGGTTAGGTTCTAGGCTTGACGGATAAAAGGAAGTAAGCATGCATTTATCATTTTGGGTCAATTGTCTGACTTTGCGGGCTAGCTAATAGTCTGTCGGGTCCTAATTAATTCCAATGTTTGGGGTAAGAGCGACATGTGGCGACCATGACAAGTTCTCTTTCCCCTAACCAGCAAACTTCACTTGCCAGAAAGTTTCTTCGTCATAGAGAACCGAGATGATTTTAAAGCAAATCTGCAACACTTTGTTTGCCCCGACAAGGAACAGAACCCGGGATATCATCACGGGAAGCTAGTCTGCACATGAACCTCCATAGGGCGCAATTAATACCTAAATTTAAAAAAATACGCCTGATATCTTGGGTTTCATTAAATTTTGGCAGAAGGAAAAATTTACAATGCATATATTGCATATATTTGGATTTGCAGCAGAATGCAACAATGGAGAAAAAATCGCAAAGAGGAAATAGGGTAATATGCTCCAAACCAAACCATTTGTGGCATTCCTCAAGATATTCTCATATAAGATACTTGGGAAATTCTACCAAAGAGACTAGGCCGGTTAGGATGTCCTAGGGTTAGAGTCCCGACAGTGAAAGTATTTTCTATACTAGCCTCATGGTTAGGTCGAATTCAATGACTGTCTGGAAGGGAATTCTAGTGCCCGGTTGCTTTAAGTGATAGATTTCCTTCTTTCTTCGATCAACACCAGGGGAATACCGGAATATTACCCTAACAAACGAACCGCGCACGATATTTCTTGCCTCTTCCTTCTCGTAACCTCACCCCTTTCCTAAACACCTACATGCACTTCACTAACGAACATGTCGGGAGGATAGAGCTTGTCCCAGCTGGGTCGGTGCCTTGCTATTGAGAAACCCCCTAAGCCGACAGGTAGATCAGCACAGGACCTTGCCATCACGCGAGGAAGATTAGTAAAGATCGCCACCTCCTCCCATGATAGGAACATGCACTACACTTACTGGACTAGGCACTTACGGGGCAGTACTTAGTAGTCGAGAATTATCAATTAGTTGGTGTTGCGTCGCCGCGGGGTGGGAGAAAAACACCATTGCGCATGCGCGACCCTCGCGTCAAGTACCGTGCAACGATCTGTAGAGTCCCGCTAGGAAGCTTGCGGCTAACGTCACAGAGGGGTAAACGGCTACACAAAAAGATGTGTCCAAAACGTCGACTTCGTAACTTTTCACCAGGCAGCTACAAAGCCATGAAATTTGGCACTTCGTCTAAAAAAAGGACACAAGAAAACTAACGAAAAAATTTACTATCGCCACCAAACAAATTTTTGGGCGTTTACAATTCTTAGGTCGTATTAGGTAACTTGATGTTTTCTGCACTGAGTTAGGTTGTTATGCTATGTAGATAGTTGCTAGGCGAAGTAGTGCTACGTTACGTGTCTCTACTGAGCATGGTGGAAACATACAGGTGGGCTACTCCGGTGCACCGACTTTTGCTCATTCTGCGCACGAACGTCACAGTTTGCGTCACGAACTACGTGATCACAATATGGGCACTACACCACACCAGACGCTAGCCGCCATGTTTCACGGACGAGTGGTGCTGAGAAACATTTCGAAAGTGGCATACAGTGAGAATTTTCAACGGTGATCAACCAAAAATAACACGACAAAGGTGAATATTTGCAATATTTAAAAATAACGTTTCATATATCTGCTTCAATGACTTCTAACAACGTGATACATTTGGTATTTGGCTACATTTAAAAGTCCTGCTAAATTGTGATGCAAACTGGTGCTTTCGCTGAAATCAGATGCGATAAGAAGAGGCACGTCCTTGACTTTCCATCATGCTACTGAGCATGCGCAGTGTCACACTTCTCGTGCTTTACGGTCGTCGAGTTCGTAGACATCTCTAAGGTCATTAGTCGCTATCGTTCTGCGTGAGCAGCCCCAGCAAACAAATCAATGCATTTCCTTCCTTCTTTTCCTTACTCCTCATGTCTCCATTCCTGCTCTTGCCACCTGACGTTCCCATGGCTGAGACCCACACATGCCATGTAACGTGATGAACAAATACCCTCATATTACTGAACGGTGACATGAACGGTTGAGATCGATGAGGTGCGAGAACAGTGGAGGTCTCTGCCAGAAGGGCAATAACTTCACTTGAAGTCGTAAGCTTCCGCGGCCAGAATCATGTGCGTGATCTGGGCTGTCCGGGTGACGCCGCGCTTGTATGCATACCAGCCCTAAGGAAGACCACGACAAGATGGTCGAAACGTCGGCAGCACAGCCTTCGACGCAGCGTCACCCGGACAGCCCAGATCATGCACATAAAGGTCACTTGTTTACCCGCCCAAGGAAGGATATTTTCTTACGTGCTGTGGCATTGATTGATTGAATAGTGATTCTAGACGAGTCAACTAAGTAATCCCGTAAGTATCGTGCATATCCTTTGTAAGGTAAATGTTATATTCCCCCACTGGGTGGAAGATCCGGCCTACCGTCTGCTAGGGGGAGTTTTCCTGAAAAAAAGTATCTCCTACTAGCGGGCAGCTGCCCCAGCCGGAATAAGCTATAAGTTCCCTACCGGTCTCCCGGCATGTGCATTAGAGTAGAGCACGTGGGTATAAGTGTGTGTACGTAAGGGGGTGAGGATGTAACAAGGAAAAGGAAAGAAAAATCGCGCGCGGTCTATGGCCCGTTTGTTAGGGTACTGCTCCAGCATTTGTCTGGTGCTGATCGGACAAACCACGCAAAACTACCGATCAGAGCAGCCACTCGCTAGAACTCTCTTCCAGACAGCGATTGAATTCGACCAAGCTGACAAGAAGTGTTCAAACACCTGCCACCGTCGGAACTCGAAGCTAAGACCTCCCGGTTAGAGGCGTTGCCGGAAAATCAGTTGATGCCCTGAGCCACCTCACCCATCACGTGTGGCTTGCGTGTGGCACCCAACCTTACCAACAATCTTTAAAGCACGATTATGTGGCAAAGGTGCGAGTGAATGCTGCACATGCGCCGATTTTTCTACAGTGGCTTCCCGCTTACTAGTAACGGTTGGTGATACATCTACAACAAAGCATCGATGTTCAAAATTATAATACTGACTAAAATCTTCGATGATCTTAAAACGTACGCTAATATTCGCTAAAACAATTTGTAGTAAAGAGAAAGAAAGTCGACATAGTTGTATTGAGTGCTATTTATAGTTGCGGAAAAAGTGAACTACATAATGACAAATGTCATTGGCTTGTATTATTTCGTAATTTCTAATTGCATCAACAACATGAAAATACATATGCCAATGTTTAACATGAATCTTATTCTTGAGTTTGTCAGAGGTGACCGGACTTCTGTGGTCTATCAAGGAAAAATCGCAAAATGCATTAAACGGGGAGAGGTGGCACAGCACATCAACGGATGTCACTGCAGTGATTCTGACCGGGAAGTCTTATGTTCGAGTCCCGACGGTGGCTAAATTTTCGGCACTAGCTAGATAGCTCCACCCAGACATATTGGGTCAGAAGCTTTAAAAAGGAAATCGCTATTACTCAAATAATATAACATATGCATTTTTTTCTTTGCAAGCAAACTTCATCGAAGACATGGAACACAGAGAAAGAATTCGAAATATCACACTCGATAGTGCCATCTTCTTTCCATGGTGTCGACTGTCTATAACGAAAAGCTTTTCCCCAATATCCAATGCAACTTCACGCCGCCGATATTATTTATCCGGGACGAAGTATATTAAAATCCATAAAACTCAATGTCTCGAAAGAGCCGCTGTGAACCGTGAAAAATCTTCCCTTCGCGAAGTAGCAAAAGGAACAGCGTGAACTCAGAAACATATAAAAACGATCTGGAGGAGGGAAATCATTTTTTATTCCTGAAGAACACCAAAGGTTAGCAATATCTTTTGGATATTCCAAGAGTTCGAGTGTAAGGGAGAAAGAAATGGCAATATTGGAAGCGTACGTAGTTCTAATAAAAATGATTTTCAAAAGTATAGCCAGCAATATTGAAAATGTCGACGAAGTATGGCAAACTAGTTACAATACCTATAAGCATTTATATAATAAACGGTCATTACAAATAACAAATGTGGGCTCGTACAAAACATTTGAAATGAATATTTCATATAAAAAGTACATGAAAATATTTCTATTTAATGTATATTCTTTTTTTATAATATTTGATGCAAGGTAAACGAGCAATATTTTAATGAATCATCGCCAATTGTCTTTAAAATACTGGAAAGAGAGTAACCCTGAAAAAATTTAAAGCAAAATATTACTAATCCTAATAAATCCGTTTTGCTAATGTCTTTTAGTCCCTAACTTTGTTACACTAAAAGTACGGTTTGATTAACAATTATATTATTCAGGAATGGCGAGTTCTTTAAAATATCTTTGATCTTTTTTTATTCAATGACACCATATCTTCCAAACATTGAAATGTCATTTTGTAATCACCTTCGGTCATGTGCCAAGAGTTCACGGTTCTTAGGAAGATCCTCTCTAAAGTACATACCACCTCAATCCACCACAATAAATAAAAAACCAATTGAAATTATATACAATTCTTACATACAAAATTCAATACAAATCCTTGATGATAAAGAAATATTGTTCAGAATATTGATTAATCTAGTTATTGACCAACCTTTCGTGGAAAAATGCCACAAAAAAAACAAAATCAAAATGATAGTATACTCTGCATTTTTGGAATTTATAACATTCTTTGCAGGTACACGTTAAATCTGTAATTTTAAATTTATAATTGTAAATGAACAATTTTACCCACATTTTTAGGTTATCACATATTCATATTATTCTTAAATGTGACACTAAGTTAATAAACCAAGTCAAATACGGAGTCTGTACATTTTTAAATAAAATTCTCCGACCAATCAGTTTTATAAAACAGGACATTAATTTTGAACAATATTCATATTACAGTGGTGAAAGAGCTCTTTTTTTAAACAATGAAATCGCAAAGAAGAGATTACAATTTATTGCGTGTTATGCTATTTTGTGAATTTGACGTATGATTTATGTTGATTTATCTCCTATTGTGTCTCGTTTCCTCTCTTTTATAGGAATATATTTTTCAACTGGTATTATTTAAAATAATATCTCTTGTTTCTTTTGTTTTCTGCGTATATAAATGATTGTGGATTGGGTAATTGATTTCACTGTTGCAAGCGTTATAATTCACATCTCACTGTGTAAATCGTTTTTATAAACGAGCAGCTGCTGATATTTGATCTCGAATATTTCGGTCGAAAAAACGCATGTAACAATACACAAAAATCACGTCTCGTTATTTAATACGTGTTTTCTAACGGATGAATTAAGGAATACAAACACATAGGTATTATGTTGCCATTCAATGTAGAAATAATATTTTCTCACTAAAAACAACACTTTGCGCTATTAAATAGCTAAGGTCTTCACTTTACTAATTAAAACATTAGCATTTTCTTCAAGTTCTAGGAAAATTTGAATTTTTGTGATATTTCGTAAAACATAAATCTTTACATTCAATTGTTTATAATTTAAACTATTTAACAAAACAATAAAATTCGTAAGTATTTCATATCATTTTAAAAGATTTTTTCGGTTTCTAACGGTTTCTAATATTTGTTACAATGTGTAAAACTTTTCATATAACTGCTTGTAACACAGAACACAATTGTTGCTTTAGCTTACTTCCTGTGATATGTATACGGGGCATTAATTCAAGAATCATTTCCTAAGGTAAAGCAATTTTGAAATATCACTTCCAATAAATCAAGTAACTATATAGTTTGGGTTTTAATCCTATTTTATGTATTCGTACAAACAAAGTACGAATACTGTTTATTAAAATGTTATTAAAGGTAAAATAGAAAATCCTCCGATATCAACTGAAAAATTATTTCATAAAATATCGTATTCGTGTTTCGATTCTATTAATGGTATCATATTTTATTGGTGAAAAAACGCGAGAACACAGATCCAACAACAAAATGCGAAAAATTCTGTGAAAAGCGTACGAACAATAAACGGCAAAAATTAGAAACGAGAAAAATCACGTGACAGAAGGCGAGCACAAATGCACAAGGACGTAGTAACGCCAAAAAAATTCTTTCTGGAAAATTCTCTCACAACGCAGAACAGCTCTTGGCACAAAAGAGGCGTTGATGAATTGGGGGCGAGCTTTTGTTCGCGCTCAGCGGCATCTGGTGAGTCATTCGGTAATTACAGCTCGCGTTTGAAGGGTTCCTGTGAACGTTGAATAGCGGGGAATGCGAGAGAATGGAGGAAAAAAAGATGGGAGAGATGGAAGAGATAGTTAGATTTTCGAGAGCACGCGAAGACAGAAGTGGGTGGACAAGCGATGATTTGGTCTCAAAGGATTTTTTTTTCAGACAAGTTAGTGTGGATCATTGTTTGGTGGCCGCGTGACGCAAATAACAAGGTACAGCGCTCTGCACGATGACGTGTTAAAATCTATTTACCTACAGGTTTGTTATAGAAATCGCACTTCCATATTCAAACAAGTAGACCACACATCCAGGTAGGTCAAAAGTCATTGCCCAGTGAATTTTTGAAAATGAGCACGAAACGTTAAAAAGCACAAAAAATAACAATACCCAATGAACATCCAATGCACTAAAGTGTTAGTAATAACATTTACCGGTATGTTATTTAAAATTGTTATTTAAAAGTTTGGCCATGTCATTTAAAATCGATTGTAAGATCTCCAAGATTTCTTCATTTTTTAAAAGGGCAGTAATATCATGTGTGTACAAATCCCTCAATACATTGGGCAAAGTTTTACACTAATTGTAATTTCCGAATTGAATGCATTCAATGAAAGAGAAAATATTACACGAATTTATTGTTCTTTGCTTTGTGTTATATAAGTGTCATACGAAATGTTTGTAACAAAACCGACCACCGCATCAATTTTTTGTTCTTGCCACAATAGATTACCAATAAAGAGTAATAATCATGTGCCGTACAAATTAAATAAAAGATTTCGAGGTAATACGTCCAATATACAAACTGTTTCGTTATTTTATATGTCATTATATCTAAGGAAACACATATATTAAATTAAAAAATATTGCTAATATTTAAAATTTCAGGTTGAAACGGATTTCTCCAAAATTGTCATTATTTACTGCTTGAACACGCTGTAAATGTTTGGAAGTTTCACGTCGAAAACAGTGATTGATTTTCAATTACAAAGGAAAATAATTAATCCATTACATTCCCAATTAAATCTATTACGTTCTCCACAGACATGTTCCCTTTAAACCTCGTTTTCTCAAATTGTGCATTAAAAATATTGTTTTATAGGAAAATTAGTTTAAAGGAAACGTGACTGAAGGAAACGTACTGAATTTCACAGATAAGTAATAGTAACTATTTCAGTGGCATACCAGCCCAGAGGAAGACCACGACAAGATGATCGAAACGTCGGCAAGACAGCCTTCGACGCGGCGTCACCCGCACAGCCAAGATCACGCACATGACTCAGGCCGCGGAAGCCTACGACTTCAAATAGTAACTATTTCTATTGGTCCTTGGCAGAGGTCGCGCCCGCAAACACGAAATAATCTATACATCAAAGACTCCCCTCAAAGATCAATGGCAATTTTGAATCAACCTCTAGAAGCAGCGGAAGGAAGAAAAGTGAATACTTCGTAACAGTGACCTCTAACGCGATTGATTAGCGAATCTGGGTGCGTAATGTGCTAATTATAAACTGATACTAATGAATATCTTCTTCGGGAGCTATATCTCGTTAGTTATACCACCTTAAGAGCTCTCAGCTATCAGTATACACCAACAAACAAAGACTACGTTCCCAATAATCTGGTTGTCTGGCGAATGTATTGATTTAACTATTTTAACACTTGTATCGGCTCTAGATTATTTCACCCCTTCATACCTCTCAGTTAAACATTTTTACTCATTTCTAAATTAAACACATGCATACGAGTATTCCGACTGCAAGGCGAGACGTAAGGCAATTTCCGCCGACCGCATTATTTGAAATTAAGAGGTCGGACTTTCGACGAACCGGCCTTATTTGGCGGGGGCCACTTCCATTCCGGCTAAGTTGAATTGAGAGCGACCGCGGTCGTCGTCGGCTGCCGACAACATATTTCTCGTCTCCCGTCGTACTACTCCGGCCCGAGGAGCGCGGCGGGGCGAGCGAGCGGGAACATACGGGACCGACACGAGGGTCGCGCACCAGAATAACACAAATGGCCGCATAAGCGAAATGAGCGAGAGGAAAGGGAGACGGGAAATGAGGAGAAAAGAGAAAGCCCGCGCGAGCTAACGCAAACAAAACAAAAACGGCTGGGGGGTGGGCATGACGGGGGAAGGCATGAGGGAAATAGCGACGGGTAGTAGTGATGGGCGTAACGGGGATTGGGAAGAAGGTGAACAATGTGGTGAGTTGTGTGTGTGTGTGTGTGTGT
>BOPP01000144.1:383210-400460 GCA_017312745.1 Gryllus bimaculatus
AAGGCTCTCTCCTTTCTGCACAATTCGTTTCCTGGACCACTTGGAGTTACTACTGTCACCTGTACTTAAGATTATTTTTAATATGTTTAAATTACAAGTTTTTTAGTAGCTAGTATGACTACTATCATTAAAATTAAGTTGTCCAGATCCCAAACAAAACATTTTTTTGCTCAATGGTTTTGAAACATTTTATATATGCTTGTTTGCAAAAGTGCGGTACATATGAAATTTTGCGCTAAGCTATTTTTTCTTGTAGTAAATCTGGCGCCTGATTTTTCGAAATTATTCATTGGGTTTATCTCACTCGTGAACAATAAACAAACTTGCAACAAACAATTAACCAAAAAGTCATGGCCTGCTTCGGTTACTTGTGGGGAGAAATAGTATTATTCTTCTACGTACATTTTTGGGTTTTTAAATTCATTTGCTTTAAGTACACAAACATGTTATAAAATAGTCTTCCTAGTATTTACTAAGGATGTCCGGGTGATGCGCGGCGTCCATGGCGAAGGTGCCGACCTTCGGTCGCCCAGTCTTGCGACGTCTTCAAGGGTGTAATGCTTCACGGCGTACGCCTACGAGAGGTGGCAGACTGGGGACGGAAAGTCGCAACCTGCCATGGACGCGGCATCCCGCGGACAGCCTAGTACATACTAACCGCGGCGCGAGGAAGCTCTCAATATCTTCCTAGGTTTGCCTTGCTACCATGGTTATGCGGTGGGAGGTCTAAGGAGCGCCCCAAGAAGAAATTATTAAAAATTGTTATCCTCCACAGGTATTAAAAAGGTAAATTTTCAATTATCATTAAATAAGCATCTTTATCACTCTTAATTAATGAAAAAAATATTGAACCTTCCGTGCCATCGTTCTCGTATTCCTTCCCTGGGTTTGCTTACTCACACGAACTTGGCTCGCGCTACCGACGCCGCCTTCGGCGGGCGCCAAGTCGAGTGCTGGCGCTGTCGTGGAGCGGGGTGGGGGAAGGACGTGGGGGAGGGGAAAGGGAGGGGGGGGAAGGGCGTGTTAGCGCGCGCATCTCGCGGATCGAAGCACGCTAGCGCGGGACGCCCTCCGCTTTTTGCTTTGTTTATGCCCTGCTTTCGCCCCATTTCCTGGGCTTTTCCCCGCGACGAGACAACCACCCTCGCCGGCCGCTGCCGCCGCGCGTCGGCAAGTACACATCGCCGTCCACCTCGTTGTTTTAGTCGCGACTCTCCGCGGTGCACCCTCGAGCCACTCCTCCACTTACTTGCTGACTACCTCGTGCTCATTTCGTCGACAGTTCACCAACACTCCTTCGCGTCACCCTCGCGCTCATTCCCCACTCATAATGCGCTCACCTGGCCGTCACCTCGCCGTCACTTCTCCATCCCTCGCAGTCACGCCGTCAGCCGCTCGTCACCGTCGCGTCACGTCGGCTGTACCCTCGGCCGTACAGCGTCGCCGGTCAGCTCGCCGTCACTCCCGTCACCGTTTCGCCGTCACCTCGCTCACTCGCCGTCAACCCTCGCCGTACCTCGCGGTCACCTCGCGTCACTCGCCGTCACTCTCGCGTCACGTCCTCGCCGTCCCGGCTTCCATCGCCGTTGCCTCGCCGGCTCTCCGCCGCTCCTCTGCCGCCTCGCCTCGCGCTCGCCCTCCTCCGCCGTCTCCTCGCCGCTCCTCCTCTCCGGCCTCCTCGCGCCGCTCGCTCTCCTCGCCGTTCTCCTCGCCGTCTCCTGCCGCTCTCACTCCGTGCCGTCTCCTCGCCCGTCTCCTCGCGTCTCCTCGCGTCTCCTCGCCTGTGCGGTCCTCGCCGTTCCTCGCCGTCTCTGCAATCCGACTTCCCGTTCATCGGTTTCCGTCGCGTCACTTCTCGCGTTCCTTTCTGCTCCTTCTGGTCCCCTACGGCTCTACTGGCGATTCCGGTCCACTGCCGCAATCGCCTAACTCGACGTTCCTCGCATCAATCTCTCATCGCCTAAAACTAGTCGCCTCATGCTGATACACGTCAAACGTCTTTACCTCAAGGCACTTCGGCGCTATGCTTGCGGTCATCTCAACGTTGAAACTCATTTACGCAGCCACTTCGGTTCTTTGGGAGGCACTCGCGCTCTCCACGCCTCACTTTGCTGCTGTGTTTCTCCGCTGTCCTCAGCCGTACTTCGCCGTCACCTTGGCCGCGGCTATCGCACTTATGACTTTTCCGAAAAACGATCTAACATTTAGATAAATTTTGACTAATGTTTTGACCTATGTTGACTTTTGACAAAGTTGAGCAAATGGCAGTAGAATCCAAAGACAGAGCGTTGTGCATTTTCGGCATCTAAAATTAACTTTGAATTGGGAGCCACACATATCTATCCTGGAAGGCAAACTATTCATTGGATAGCTAATTCAGGTCTGAAGAAATAAAAATGCAATTTCGTTCACTTAATACGAACTGCCTTTCGACGACTTTGGCAGCATCAAAGATCAGCTAATGTGGCAATAGTCGGAAAGGCAGCGAGCATTGATTAATTTTTCATATAATTACGTAAACACTACCTCATAGCCGAGTACGCGGCAGTAGTGCCGTAGTGATCTGCAAGACCGAAGGATCGCAAGTTCGAGTCCACCAACGGGCAATGGGTTGTATTGTGTTCGTCCTTTCACCCCCATCGTCATCCTGCCACAGTTACCATACGTTACAAGCAATTGTGGTCGCTAATGACCTTAGAAGTTTGATGCGACTTAAATAACAAAAAAAAGTAACTAACCTCATCACAATTCCATAAATTTACATCTACCACAGCGAACAAAGCAAGGCTTCAGCGGGCGTGCCTTACGTCAAAATATCTTCTGAAAACTCTCCTGGCTATTGTAATATCAGCATGCAGAACTGCTGTTTTCGAAAGTACAAATAAATTTAGTTTTTATGAACCGTAAAATCTCCAGCTTTCTCCTACTGAAACTGTTTCCACAATGTTCAATCATTCTTCTTTTGTTTTGCATTTGACTGATTGGTCGAAAGACCATTTTCGGGGAAGCAGAAATGTCAAAAAATTATCACTGTTTCGATGTAAAAGACGCGGTAGTTTTGTTTCCATTTTGTTTTTATGCTGTCATTTCACAGCTAATAGCGTGGCATTTTCAGGTGGCGTTTTTCAGATCGGCGTTGTAAGTTTTGGGACATTTCGTTTCGTCCATTCTTCTCACGATGCGGTGTACTGCTTCATTTCTAGTACTTTCTACGATGCATATCAACAATCATTGTGCTATTTCTGAAATCTACTGTATTCTTACATTTGTTGTAAAATATGATAGCATACGTCACAAACATAATATTCATCAATGCTATTTTAAATGTGTATGTGATTTGAGCTTAAGCAAACAGAAATTACTTTCTGTAACGCAATTTTTTAAAAAATTTCGACTTTCAAAATAAGTTACGTTTTTATCATATATTTTAGCTTTTGGCAAACTGATATATATGACCGGCTTCTTAAGATGCTTTGATGTCGTTAAGCATTAGTTTCTAATGGTTTCAACACTGCTTTTGTGTTAATTATTCGTCACATTTTGGTTTTTAATTTTCACCGACATATTTCACGACTCGAAAATTCTTTCCATGAATCTGCGGCTTAAACTGTGTGAAAATATAAACGTGGGAAAAATAGCAACGGCTTAAGTTTTTCGGTAAACGTTGATCCTCTAATTTTTTATGGGGGTTAACTATTTTATTAGCGAAAGTCTATATGAGTTCAAATTCCTCTATTTTCTAGGCAGCGTTTTATTTTCTTTAGATGTGCGGTAGATTGCGCCTGAGATGATAGTGATTTCTTCCATCCTAGTAACAATCGAAGGCTTTATTTAATGGCGTTGTGGAATTGAAGGCGTAATTGAGATTCTCAAGTGCCTTCAAAATTAATATGTTGGCAGCGTACGCGAAACTGTGATGGGTCAGTGCATCATATCAGACGAATGTTACTTGTCAACAGTGAATTTTTCTAGTTTCATAGCAATAAGTCTATTGCCACTGGGTTGTACATCTATTTTAATCTCCAGGGCGCATGTTAGTCTAAAACTTAAATATGAGCTCGAAGATTATACAAGTTTAGGCAACAAATCTACTTATTTACTCGAAAGTAAGTCTAGATTTTACACTCTTGACCAATACTATGTAAAATTTAATTAAGCGTGTGTTTAATGAAGCGATTTTCCAGCAGTTTATGGATTTACATACGATTTTATTATAATTATGTTTTTTGGTTTAATTAAATCTCTAATGAGAGACATGAAATAAAAGTTTTAACTTTCTTACCTATGAAAATTGGTTGAATATTGCAACAAAAAGAGGAAAAATCTTTATTTTGTAAAACAAAACAAGTTTACTGCCTTTTCTATTTTTTAAATGGCTTGTTGAAAATTTAATGATTCAATATTAGAAAATTTCGAGTCTTATACATGAAATTAGTTTTCAATTCGATATATCCAACGTTTTAGCGTTAAAAGTTTTTTATTTGGGCCTCAATAATAACTAACGATCAAATTTCTTAACCATTGTTTTCGGGACATTTTTGGTTACTCAATCCATAGACTTGTGCACCATCACTTTCACATTGGCATTAATGATTTCTTTAAATATAGATATTTTGTTATATTTAAAACTTGCTTGTTAATTAAAAAACGTTACTATTAAGTTTTCAAACGACTGATCTTTTTTTGGCCTTTTCAAAATTAACGACATCATCATCATCAATGTTTTGTCATTATAATAATGATTAGGAAAGAGTAAGGTCTAGTTTTGGATCTCTGTTAGTATTAATGAAGATTAACGTTACGATTAACGCATGGTTTTTTTCGTTAAAATATTTCGTTGTCTATTTTTGAGCTCTTCGCTGTTGCAGCAGAAAAATCCCATTGGGGTTCATAACTAAAAATTGTACGGGTGTTTTCTCAAAGCGTCCGAATTATACTTGATCTCGTGCGGCTGCGCTGCGCGCTGTTTTGTCTGCCCATTTGCGTCGCCGCTACCATTTCTGCACGTGGGCGCACTCTCATATGCCAGCGCTTCCTGTGCGACGCGACGTATCTGCTGGCATTTCGGTCTTGCACGCGCCGACGCGCACGCCCTGTTCCGGCACTTTGACGCGCCCCGCTCTTCACCACTCCTTCCCCTTCTCCGCACAATTTGGTTTTACATCTCGTCACCCGCCGCGACGCTTAACGCTCGCCCACGTCTAACGCCCGCCGCGCCCTTAAACGCCCCCCGCCCTTAAACGTTCGCTACTCCCCTCGCCTTGGGCCCCGCACCACACGCTCCTACGCGCACAACCGCATGCTGCTACCGCGCACCGACCTGCCCTGACCGCACCATCCACACCTACTCGCACCACCTCGGACATGCCCTCGACACCCCTCCCTACTCCGCCACAGCCCCCTTTAACCCGTTCCATCGCGCCAACTCGCACATCCCGCATTTTCGCAACGCCTCCGCAACCATCACGATCCCACCCTAATTCCCACCTTTCTCTTCCAACCCGACCTCCTTCCACCACACACGCCCCTCCTACCTCCCTCACTCTCACTGCCCCCTTCAAGCATTACCGCACAGCCATCACGTTCACTTTCGCATCGTGCCCTCAAACGCGCACCCCACTTACTCACCTACCTCACATCAGCATGCCGCATCACGCCCACCACGCCTTCACCCCCTCCACCATCTCACGCCACTTTCCAACGAGCCCTTACGCCCCTAACCCCTCGCCGCTCGTCAAACGTCCAACTCTGCCGCGCCACTGAACCAAACTCATCTCCACCACTTCGCGCCGTTTCATTCCTCCCTCCCACTCCACTTGATCCGTCATACTCTACCCCACTCCTCAATAACCGTTCTACCACCTCCCTTCTCCAAGTCAACCTGCTCGCCTGTCTGCTGTCACACACACATCCGGACACTGCCACGTCTCTCTTGCCCACGCTACACAACCACTTGACTGTCCCTCCTCGCTGCCTTCCGCTTCCCTCGTCAGTTTCTCCGTCAAACACGCCTCTTCTCCTCACACGTTTCACATCACGTTTCTTTCCTCGCAGACCAGTCTTACACAGTCTCTCTTACCTACGAACACTGCCACACACAACACAACGCACACCGCAAATGGAGACAAACAGCGGCGCAGCGCAGGCCGCACGAGATAAGTATAATTCCGGGACGTTTGAGAAACACCCGTACAATTTTAGTTATGAACCCAATGGATTTTTCTGGCGTGAACAGCGAAGAGCCTCAAAAATAGAACAACGAAAATATTTAACGAAAAACCATGGTAATCGTCAAGTTAATCTTCATAATACTAACAGAGATCCAACTAGACCTTACTCTTTCCTAATTCATTATTATAATGACAAAACATGATGATGATGTGTCGGTAATTTTGAAAAGGCAAAAAGATCAGTCGTTTGAAAATTAAGTAACGTTTTTTAATTACAAGCAAGTTTTAATATAACAAAATATTATATTTTAAAGAAATATTAATGCCAATGTGAAAGTTGATGTGGTGCACAAGTGCTAGTGATTGAGTAACCAAAATGTCGAAAACAATGGTAAGAATTTGATCTAGTTATTATTGAGCCCAAATAAAAACTTTAACGTAAAACGTTGGATATAATCGTAATTGAAACTAATTTCATGTTAAGACTCGAAATTTTCTAATATTGAATCATTAATTTTCAACAAGCACATTAAAAAATAGAAAAGGAGTAAACTTGTTTGTTTTACAAAATAAAGATTTTTCCTCTTTTTGTTGCATATTCACCAATTTTCATAGGTAAGGAAAGGTTAAAACTTTTATTTTCATGTCTCGTCATTAGGAGATTTAATAAAACCAAACAAACATAATATAATAAAATCGTATGTAAATCCATAAACTGTTGAAATCGCTCATAAACACACGCTTAATTAAATTTTACATAGTATTTCAAAGAGTGTAAAATCTAGACCTACTATTCTGGAGTAAATAAGTAGATTTGTTGCCTAAACTTGTGATAATCTTCGAGCTCATAATTTAAGTTTTAGACATAACATGGCCCTGGAGATTAAAATAGATGTACACCAGTGGCAATAGACTTATTGCTATGAAACTAGAAAAATTCGTTGACAAGTAAATTCGTCTGATTGATGCACTGACCATCACAGTTTCGCGTAGTGCCCAACATATTAATTTTGAAGGCATCTTGAGACATTCAATTACGCCTTCAATTCCACAACGCCATTAAATAAAGCCTTCGATTGTTACTAGGATGGGAAGAAATCACTATCATCTAGGCGCAATCTACCGCACATCTAAAGAAAATAAAACGCTGCTAAGAAAATGAGGAATTTGAACTCATTATAGCTTTCGCTAATAAAATAGTTAACCCCAAAAATTAGAGATCAACGTTTACCGAAGAAACTTAAGCCGTTGTATTTTCCACGTTTTATATTTCACACAGTTTTAAAGCCGATATTCATGGGAAAGAATTTCGAGTCGTGAAATATGTCGTGAAAATTAAAACAAAATGTGACGAATAATTAACACAAAAGCAGTGTTGAAACCAATAAGAGAAACTGAATGCTTAACGACATCAAAGCATCTTAGAAGCCGGTCATTATATCAGTTTGCCAAAGCTAAAATATATGAATAAAAACGTAACGTTATTTGAAAGTCGAAATTTATTTAAAAAATTGGTTACAGAAAGTAATTTCTGTTTGCTTAAGCTCAAATCCATACACATTTAAAATAGCATTGGATGAATATTATGTTGTGACGTATGCTTATTCATATTTTACAACAAATGTAAGTAATACGTAAGATGTCAGTAATAGCACAGTTGATGGTGATATGCATCGTAAGAAAGTACTAGAAATGAGCAGTACACGCATCGTTGAGGAAGAATGGACGAACGAAATGCCAAAACTTACAACGCCGATCTGTAAACGTCCACTGAGAAATGCCACGCTATAGCTTGAAATGACAGCATAAAAACAAATGGAAACAAAACTACGCGTCGTTATCACGAAACAGTGATAATTTTTTTGACATTTCTGCTCCCGCGAAAATGTCTTTCGACATCAGTCAAATGCAAACAAAGAAGAATGTTGAACCATTGGTGGAAACAGTTTCAGGTAAGGGAGAAAGTGGAGATTTACGGTTCATAAAAACCTTGTATTTGTATTTCTCGAAACAGCAGTTCTGCATGCTGATATTACAATAGCCAGGAGAGTTTTCAGAAAGATATTTTGACGTAAGGCACGCCCGCTGAAGCCGTGCTTTGTTCGCTGTGGTAGATGTAAATTATGGGAATTGTGATGAGGTGTTTACTTTTTTTTGTTATTTAAGGTCGCATCAACTTCTAGGTCATTAGCGACCACTATTGCTTGTAACGGTATGGTAACTGTGAGGATGACGATTGGGGGTGAAAGGACGAACACAATACAACCATGCCCGTGGTGGGACTCGAACTTGCGATCCTTCGGTCTGAGATCACTACGGCACTACGGCCGCCGGATCGGCTGATGAGGTAGTGTTGACGTAATTATATGAAAAAATAAATCATGTCGCTGCCTTCCGACTATTGCCACATTAGCTGATCTGTTGATGCTGGCAAAGTCGTCGAAAGCAGTCTCGTATTAAGTTGACGGAAATTGCATTTTTTATTTCTTCAGACCTGAATTAGCTATCCAATGAATAGTTTGCCTTCCAGGAGAGATATGTGTGGCTCCAATTCAAAGTTATATTTTAGTGCGAAATGCACAAGCTCTTGTCTTTGGATCTACTGCCATTTGCTAACTTTGTCAAAAGTCAAACATAGTCAAACATAGTCAAAATTTATCTAAATGTTAGATGTTTTTCGGAAAAGTCATAATGCCGATAGCGGCGGCAAGGTGACGGCGAAGTAGGCTTGAGGACAGCGAGAACACAGCGCAAAGTGAGTGCGTGGAGAGCGCGAAGTGCCTCCCAGAAGAACGCGAAGTGGCTGCGAATGAGGTCAACGTGAGATGACCGCAAGCATAGCGCGAAGTGGCCTTGAGGTAAAGACGTGTTGACAGCTAGGTATCAGCGAAGTGAAGGCGACATAACAGTGTTGACGGCGAAGTGAAGGAGATGTGATGGCGAGGAAACGTCGAGTTGACGGTGAGGTGCCGGCGAGGTGCCGGCGAGGAGACGGCGAGGAGACGGCGAGGAGACGGCGAGGAGACGGCGAGGAGACGGCGAGGAGGCGGCGATGGAGGGCGGCGAGGAGACGGCGGAGGAGCGACGGAGGCGAGCGCGAGGCGGCAGAGGAGACGCGGAGACCGGCGAGGAACGGCGCATGGAACCGAGGGACCGCGAGGAGGCGCGAGTGACGGCGAGTGACGGCGAGGAGCGCGAGGTGACGCGAGGTTTGACGGCGATGTGACGCGAGGTGACGGCGAAACGGTGAACGGCGAGGTGACGGCGAGGTGACCGGCGAGGTTGTACGGCCGAGGTACGCCGAGTGACGTCGGGTGGACGGGGGGACGGGTGACTGCGAGGTGATGGAGAAGTGACGGCGAGGTGACGGCCAGGTGAGCGCATATGATGTGGGAAGTGAGCGCGCGAAGGTGACGGCGAGGAGTGTTGGTGAACTGTCGACGAAATGAGCACGAGGTGTCAGCAATTAAGTGGAGATGGGCTCGAGGTGACGCTGGGAGCGCGACAAAACAACGAGGTGACGGCGATGGTACTGCCGACGCGGCGGCGGCAGCGGCGGCGAGGTGTTGTCTCGTTTCGCGGGGAAAAGCCCAGGAAATGGGGCGAGCAGCATAAACAAGCAAAAAGCGGAGGCGTCCCGCGGCTGCGTGCTTCGATCCCGAGATGCGCCGCTACACGCCCTTCCCCCCTCCCTTTCCCTCCCCACCACCACTTCTTCCCCCACTCCGCTCCACGACAGCGCCAGCACTCGACTTGGCGCCCGCGAGGCGGCGTCGGGCGCGTAGGCCAAGTTCGTTGAGGTACAACCCAGGGAAGGAATACGAGAACGATGGACACGGAAGGTTCATATTTTTTTCATTAATAAGAGTGATAAAGATGCTTTTTAATGATAAATTGAAAATTTACCTTTTTAATACCTGTGGAGGATAACAATTTTTAATTTTCTTCTTGGGCGCTCCTTAGACCTCCCACCGATAACCATGTAGCAAGGCAAAACCTAGGAAGACTATGAGAGCTTCCTCGGCCGGAGTTAGTATGTACTAGGCTGTCCGGGTGATGCCGCGTCCATGGCGAAGGTGCCGACGTTTCGGTCGCCAGTCTGCCACCTTCTTCAGGGCGTACGCCGTGAAGGCATTACACCCTGAAGGAGGTCGCAGACTGGCGACCGAAGCGTCGGCACCTTCGCCATGGACGCGGCATCACCCGGACATCCTAGTAAATACTAGGAAGACTATTTTTAAATGTTTGTGTACTAAAGCAAATGAATTTAAAAACCCAAAATGTACGTAGAAGAATAATACTTATTTCTCCCACAAGTAACCGAAGAGGCCATGACTTTTTGGTTAATTGTTTGTTGCAAGTTTGTTAATTGTTCACGAGTGAGGTATCCCAAGTGAATAATTTCTAAAAATCAGGGCCGGATTTAGCTACAAGAAAAATAGCTTAGGGGCCAAAATTCATGATGTACCGCACTTTGCAAAAATCATAATAAAATGTTCAAAACCATGAGAAAAATGTTTTGTTTGGATCTGTACAATAATTTTTAATGATGTAGTATACTGTACTAAAAAATTGTATTTAAATATTAAAAATATTCTTAAGTACGTGATATACCTCCAAGTGTTCCAGGAACGAATTTGCAGAAAGGAGAGCCTTTTTTTAATAAATCTGGAAAAGACTGCTCCCACACCATTTTGTGCTTGAGACCCCGGAGCATCTAACTTCGACCCTGATAAAAAACACATAATGGTATTTTATCCAAGATTTTATCTTATCGGATTACCTTTGTAATATTTTGGAATGTTTTCTAAATAGTCATGTTATTCACTGCAAAACATTTTATTATATTGGATATAATAAAGTAGAAGGATTTTTATATTCACGGACATAGCGGAGGACTTTTACAAACCACGAGCCTCAAACGGAACACTCGAGATTTGCCGCCTTTTGAATATCTACCAACGTCAGCTGGTTTTGAACTCGCGAACCTGGGTGTTAAAAAGCCTGTGTGTTAACCTCATACCCCCTGCGGTGGGGCTGTTTCATTACATCACAATACAAAACTATTGCCATGGCCAAACACGGAAATAAAGTGAAACTCTGCAACTACATGCATTTCAGAGGGCTCGTTACAAGGAAAACGACCTAATTGTTTTGAAGCTGCGGGTGGCCACGTTGCATCGAATCGGCTGCAGTTGGTCGAGAGCCAACTATGCTGGAAATAAAGCGCAATGGACGATACAATACATGTTCGAATCTTGTCAAAATTGTTCGTATGATCAACGAATTTGTAGTGTACTCCACGAAATATTGTAGATAATTTGGGAATAAATTATAGTTGACATTACTGTAGTTCAGCGTGAGTGAAGTTTCAAAGACGAAAATAGTCAGTAGAGAGAAGAAACAAGACAGAAGAATAAAGGAAAGTTTGAAAGAGACAATATTTAGGAAGATATTTAAAAATCAAGGATTTCAAGACAGAATGAAAGGAAACTAGCATAAAGCAGCTCGATGAGTAACATATTAGAAATCGGGAAAGGATGAAGGGGAAGAAGAGAGGGAAAGAAAACAAAGAAGGATATGTCCCATGGTCGCCTTAACGGGAAAAAGAAGAATAATACCTACCAGTATCCAACTTTCTGCAATTATTGTAATATTCGAATATTTCGATAAAAAGGTATTTAATTATATGAAACTTGAGGGAGTCTCACAGTCTACATTTTCGAGACCGACATTTCGTTACAAAATGCACTCAAAATATTGTTCCGCGTGTTTATACTCGTATTATTTCCCTGTTAAAGGATAGAGTAAACTTAGTTAAGCATCATAAATCAGTAACAACAGATTACGAATCATCAATAATTTGTTACATCTATATTATTTGTTTAATATCTCTCAATTATTCGGTTATGAACTCAAATAAAGAATGTAATATATGTACATTGAAGCATAGAATATTGCAGAATAGTTTACTGTTTCACTGAAGGAAACGTGCATTTTATTTGCGCGCACTCAATTTATGCGTGTTGCTGCGTATCGTATGAAGGACGCAATTAGATCGGTAAACTATGGAAGAGAATGCAATTATCAAAGGCAAAAACATAAAGCGAATGCAGACCGTGACGTCAATGAATCGGGGGTTGGGGATGGGAGGGAGATCAAAACCACAGGATGAAACTAAAACGTTGTGCGTCCACAAAGTAATTTCATTTAGATCCGATCGACAAAAGAGAGTTCTAAAAACTAAAAAATAGGGTGTAATAATTGTATTAATATTAACTAGTAATGCTGCAGATGCAACAGATTTTCCCTATTAGTTTTATACTATTTTCTTTGGTCGCACGGTTCTTAAATTCAACGGCATTGCATTTAGGTGCTAATGTTGTTCACATAACACTAGACACCACTGGCATACGACGGACAGACGGACACGGACAGGCGGACAGGCGGACAGGCGGACAGGCGGACAGGCGGACAGGCGGAACAGCACGGACAGAGCGGGACAGGCGGACAGAGCGGACAGACGGACAGACGGACAGACGGACAGACGGACAGACGGACAGACGGACAGACGGACACAGGCGGACAGCGGGACAAGGCGGACAGGCGGAACAGAGCGGACAGGCGCGACAGGCGGACAGGCGGACAGGGACAGTTAATCAGGCGGACAGGGGACGGACAGACGACGACAGGACGGACAGACGGACACAGGGACACACGGACAGACGCGGACAGACGGACAGACGGACAGACGGACGATCGATAGACACACGGACGGGCGGACGTATTGAAAACAAAAACAGTTCTTCGGAATCAGGGGACCCCAAAACGCGTATTTCTGTTCAAATCTCGAAATCGATTTTCAGGAGCTTTACATAACTTTCCCTATACTACGTACATTTCTTCATACATACGTATGTATTAGAAAAAGTAAAGATCTTGTATTCTAAACACTTTTGCGTGAGAAGCTATATCGCACGGAGTCCACTATAAAATCTATAGATCCAGCAGCGCTAGGGTAGGGTTATATTTATCCCATTTTATTGAAAGTGCTCGAAATTTCATAAAGATAAAATTGCAAATTTTACAGAAACGCTTAATTCAACCTTTTCATATTTTTTTCTATATTAAAAAACGCTACAGACACGACGATACAGACAGTTCCGTGCGTCAAATATTTTATTTAAATTACGAAAACACGACAATTTTATTTTAAGAGAAATATGTCATATTTTTAGAAATTCTCAATTGTATTTTATTTAGAATTAGTGTACATCTTATAACAATGTCAACAAGAGTATTCCTAACTTATCTTCAACACATAGTGTATTTTGCAATCCAGTTTGATCGAAAATATTTCACCCTCATACATGCCACATCAAAATCATATTTTTCACGTGCACACATTTAGAGGGTAATTTCAACCCTATAAAACGTCAGTTCGCAGAAGAGGAATACAAAATGCTACGCTTCTTTTTTTCCTCATTTCAACACAAACAAAATCCTGTCGAATCGAAGAGAGTCATCTGAGACAACTTCCTTCCGGGCTGAACACCATCCATGCAGGTCAGGTGAAAACTCGCCTGCCGTATCGGACAGCCTTGTAAGTCTTTGTTCGGGCCGGCGTTCGCTTGGAGAGGCAAATCGCACTTGAACAGCAACAGGCCCTTGTTTTCTTCTCCAAAGCGACGAGCCCCGGAGCCACAGCCGGCACTCCCCTCTCCGAAGGGCTGTTACCTTCGCTCCCCCCCGCCCGCCCGCCCACCGACTCTGCGAAACACGCGAATCCAGTGTGGCATCCGCAAGCGCGTAGCAGGGGCAGAGAAGGGGCCGAAGGGACGGGAAGCACGCCCCGGTAATCGAAAGCGAACCCTTCCAGCTGCAATGCCGGAGTAGACACGTACACACATAAAGAAATACACCCACACATGTAGAAAGACAAACACGTATTTGCTCTCTCTCAGGAACATATATAAAGCTAAGATAAGAGAAGATTGGAGAGGGGGTAACAGAACAAGAGGAGCAAAGGCAAGTAAAATAGAGAATAAGGATCGAAATAGGAAGTAAGAAATAAACAAAGAGAACGAAAGATGGAAAGAAAGTAAGAGAGCCAAGGGAAGTAAAATAAGAACCACGGATAGCAAAGAACAAAAAGATATAGGAAAAGCGATTGAAGATGATGATGATGATGATGATGATGATGCAAGAATGTCACAATCAAGAAGGGAGCAGCCGCCATTGGAAAGTGAAATATTGCGGAAACCTATACGTTTGCCTACGGTTATTTATTCAAAATGGCACCTCTACAGCCGGGTTGAGCTTTAAGCTCCTGACTTTTCTCCCCACATGTGTGGTAGTGTGGTGAGAGAGGAATGTTCGCCCGTATTCCAAAGTCCGTTTATACGATACTTATCCTCCAGCATTCGTCTGCTATTGTTCAGAGAAATCACCGGAAACTACCAAAGAGATTATGAGGAGGTAAGTCTTCTTGGCCGGACAATGGTTGGATTCACAGCAACTCTGCAAACGAAACGTTTTGCGCGAAGATAGACGGTGTTTTCTTTCGTGTTAAATTCACTCGCACGAAATCCAGAAGTCCAGAACCGCGTAAACGTTTCACTGGCGCGAAGTTCGGCTGTCGGTCTCAATCTCTCGGGCAACTCCAATTCATTTGGCCTCGCCACTCCTCGCTCTAAATAAGTAAGCGCTCTCCTGCCCCCACTTTGCCTCCCTTCCGCAGCCGCTGCTCTCTCGCACGAGCCAACTTCCAAGTGCGCGCGCGAGGCGTCTGTCTTGTGGAGACGCGATGCATCGCCCGCGCCCCCTCCATCACCTTCGCCACTTGCTCGAAATGGCCCGCGCCACGTGGAGGGGAAGTGGAGAAGGGAGGAGGAGGGACGGAACCGGACGAAAGAAAATCAGGGAGGAACGAGAGACACAATTGGGGTGGAGTTAAGTCGGGTTGGGTCGGGTTGGCGTTGCGTTGGTCGTCGGGTCGGGTCGGTCGGTCGGATCGGGGTCAGTTCGGTTCACGGTCGCAACGGTTAACGTCGGTTCGGTTCACGCCTTTTTGGTCACGTCGGGTGCGGTTCTAGTCGGTGCGGTTCAAGTCGGTCCGTTCGAGTGTCTGTTCGGTTGTCAAGTCGCGTTCATTTCAAGTCGGTTCGGTTCAAGTCGGTTCGGTTTCAAGTCGTTCGGTTCAAGTCGGTTCGTCAAGTCGGTTCGTCACGTCGTTTGTTCAAGTCGTGTCGGTTCAAGTTGGTGCGGTAAAAATCAATTATGTTCAATCCTATTGCAGGTTCCGTTGAAGCAGGTTCGGGTTGGGTCATTTCTGTTGAAGCCAGTTCTGTTCGTGCCAGTTCGGTTCTGTTGAAGCCAGTTCTGTTCGTGTTTCATTCCTCTCGCCGGAGCCAACTCCTCACTACGCGTGAAAGGCGTCCGTCTTCTGGAGTCTCTCCCGCTCTCCTTCCAAGACCTTCGCCACTCCCTCTAAATGGCACGTGGAGGGACAAGGCGGGTGAGACAGAACCAGTCGAAAGAGGATTGGGAGGAACGAGAGGCGCAACTCAAGGAGACGAAGCGGGGCTGAATGGATGGAACAAGACGGTTAGGTACTTGAAGAGTCGGGCCAGGTCAATTCGATTCGAGTGGTGCCCTGTCGGTTCGAGTAGTATCGATTCGGTTCCTGTCGGTTGCGTTAGTGTCTGTTAGTTTCGGTTCACGTCGGTTCGATTCAGTTCAGTTCATTTCGTATGGATCGTCCTGGGCCCGGTTAGGGTCGAGTCCGGTCGTGTCGTCGTATCATGTCGGGTTGGGATGGGCCACAACGGAAGAAGTCTGGACGTGCCATCAACAGGGCCGCACCAATCAAACCGAGGGCAGGACTGAAAGAGTCCTGATGAGTCGGTCCACCCTCCGCATCGATCGAGCCAGGTTGAATCCGAACTGAACGGGTCTGCACTCCGCATCGAAAGAGCCGAAACATATCATAACTGAATGGGTCCACGACGACAGAACCGGATCCGACCGGGAATGAACGGGTCTGTACGAGTCGGGGGGGACTCACCTTGGACCGGGTCGGGCTGAAACGGAACGGGTCCGCGCCTAATGTGGACAGAAACGGCGATGTGGCCGCGCTGACAGAGAGCGCGCTCTCAACGGGGACGAAGAAGTTGAGAAACTTCGTGACATAGAGTCGCTGCGCCGGAGTTTTGACCAATCGCAGCCAACTTCAAGTGGCGCGGCAGCGGCGGCGACAACGGAGGTGGAGTCGGCCGGGCCGTAGCGTTGAGATACGACGCGAAGTTCTTACCGCAGTGGTCCCAGTGGTGAACTGGACAATGAACGATCAATTTTCAATATTAAAAAAATATAAAAGACCTTTTAATTATATAGAAACTATGTTATATTAACTCGATTTAATTTTTTTATTTGGAATAAAACTGCTGTTGATTAATAAAAATTATTTTATTTTACATATTTTTCGGTAAGGTGAATGATGCTGCCAATACTCCCATGTTTTGGAATCAAAAAAAGAGTAGATTTATTTAGATAAGGCGACCGATTATAAACATGTTGATTAAAATCTCTTGGTACCTCAACTGTTTTTTAAAACTTCCCGTGGTAGCCACTTCATTCGATATTTTCAATGTTGAAATGTGACTGAAATGTTTTCACACTCATAACCGACATAACAGTACATGACAACCAGCTCGTATCATCAAAATTTTGTGTGAATGATTGAACATAAAGAAGGAACATTTTACCCCCTTAAAAAGTTACATTTTAAACAAATGAAAGAAACTTCCAAACCATATGAAACAATACCACGAGTTGAATATTTTCCTCAAAAGCAATGACTATTTTGTTTTCATTCTATAATCTCGTGACTCAATTTACAGCACGAATTTGGCAAGATTTTTTGTAATTGTATTTAACTTTACACAAGGATTCATGTTATAATTTAATATTTTTCAGAGATCAGAAAACATAAAAGTGCATAAAAATTCAAGAGAACCTCAGGAAATTCGATTTCTGGAGAATATTTACGTTAGTTTTTATACCTCTGTTTCTTTGGGTA
>BOPP01000144.1:424536-443588 GCA_017312745.1 Gryllus bimaculatus
GGAGAGAGCGCAACGGCGCCAGAGAGAGAGAGAGAGAGAGAGAGAGAGAGAGAGAGAGAGAGAGAGTAACGGGCAGTGACGTTAGCGACAAGGGCCACGCAACTGCGCGCCGTTTTGGGAGAGGTAGTGGAGGGGGAGAGTCATAGCGGTGAACGTAGAGCAAGGATGAAGGTAGGAGTGAATGTGTATGTGTGTGGGGGGAGGCGTGGCGCAGTGGTAACAGAGATGGAGGGAGGAAGGAGAATGAGGACAAGTGACGGTCAGTCATCGTTGGCAGTGACGGTGTGACGGCGGGCCGTGATAATGAAAATGACAATGGACAATGACAGTGTAGGTGTTAGTGGGTAGTGACAGTGTGACAGAAGGAAGTGACGGGGTAAGTCACTTATGGTGTATGCGACGCAAGACAAACAAAAGGCGGCGGTGAAGCAACCGAGCGAGCGAGTCCGAGACGCACACAGAAGAGAGCGCAACAGAGAGACAGAGACAGAATGAGTGAGCGAGAGTGGGTGAGAGAGTGAGAGTGAGTGACAGAGTGAGTGACAGAGTGAGAGAGCGTGAGAGTGAGTGAGAGAGTGAGAGAGCGAGTGAAAGAGAGAGAGTGTGAGAGCGTGAGAGAGAGAGACAGAGAGAGACAGAGACAGAGAGAGAGACAGAGACAGAGAGAGACAGAGACAGAGACAGAGAGAGACAGAGACAGAGAGATACAGAGAGAGACAGAGACAGAGAGTGACAGAGAGTGACAGAGAGTGACAGAGAGTGACAGCGAGTGACAGAGAGTAACAGAGAGAGACAGAGAGAAAGACAGAGAGAGACAGAGAGAAAGACAGAGATGGGGGGCAAGGGGCAGTGACGTTAGCAGTCAGAGCCACGCAGCTGCGCGCGGTTACGGGAGAGGCGGTGGTGGGGAGGGGAAACGGTATAGCAGTAAATTCAGAGCTAGGATGAAGGTAGCAGTGACTGTGTCTGTGTGTCTGGAGGAGGGAGAGAGCAGTGTAGGAGTGACGCAGTGGTAACAGAGATGGAGAATGTACTGATGTTACACTACAATGTAGTTATACGACTCAATATTTACTGTCTATAATAATAGTTAAGACTTACTGACATGTAAACCACGAAAAATGTTTATTACAGATGTGTAAAACCTTATGACAGGCGTATTTTTCTGATCTGGGCAAAAGAGAGCCTATAAGTTTGTAATAGTGACTTAACAATATAATTTCTTATAATACTGCTCAATGATGAAAAGTATTAACACAAAACAGAAATTCTTCAGTTTTCCTTACGATTGCACGACGAAAGCACTTCCGAGAGGAAGGCGAATAGGAACGTATTTGAGGGCAAGAGTCGCGAAGTGACGTTGTATGTGACGGTGGGCATTGGCGACAAGCACTGACGACAGACAGTGGTGACCGACAATTGATTGATGATTACGAGCACGTCAACTGCTGAGGTTATTAGTTCCGTGAGAGAAGAGTATGTTTTATCGTTGTGGGGGACGGGAATCTTCCTCTACTCGATGACGAGATCCAGCGCTAACCTACAAGTCATTTTGCGGGATTGTTTCCCAACCCGGTATCTCTGAAAGACTGGTTAGTGGTTAACTCCTCGCATCAACTCCTGAGGTCATTAGTCCCGTAAGTGTGGTGTGTGTTTTTTCCTCGGGAGGTTGCAGTGAACTTCCCTGAATCCACTGGATGGCAATATCCGGCGTCGACCTATACGTGGCCTAGCTAGATTTTCCCCAAACAGGTATCTCCCATCAGCAGGGACACCCAGCTGGAACAAGCTGTAAGCTCTCGATTGGTCTTCCGACATTAGTGACATGTTAGTGTAAGTAAGGAATGAGTACAGGACACAGTAGAGAACGGAAAGATTGCACGCGGTCCGTGGACCGTTTGTTAGGATACTGCTCCGGCATTCGTCTAGAGCTGGTTAATTGGAAAAACGATGGAATAATACCAGTCAGAGCCGGCTACTGTCGAGATATAAAGCTAGCATTGAAAACCCAATTACTGTCGCTACTCAAACCCTAAGATCACTCAGTCAGAGACGCCACAGTGTCATCAATAGATGCCCTGAGCCACCTACACCGGTGTGATTGTCACAATAGAGGTTGCAATATTCTACCACAAAAATATGTTAATTTGTATTCTTTCGCTAAGGATACGGCTAAACTTAGAATTTTGTACCGTATAAAAATCATGTCTTGCATTTAATCCAAAATATGAACAATCGGGTTCAATTAACTTATTCAAAAAATATAACTCTGTGTGATGGCTTGTAAAGTATCCGATAAAATACTACTGCGTGTGTGCATCGTTGGTGCCACTGCCAAAGGAGGGCACCCGTGCGAAAACCCACCGGATGCCTCTCAGGCGGAATGGTGCAAAAGAGAGACGGAGAAGGGCGCACCAGCTGGGCCGTTAGCGGTAACGGCCGCGCAGCCGGCGGCCGTTACAGGGACGGCGGTGGAGGGAGCGGCAGCAGCTGCAAGAGGGATGGCGGCGGAGGGAAAGTAAGAATGGCGATGAGATGGAAGCTCGAGGGCCGTTACTGGAGGCAATGAATAGTACACGCGATAAGAAGGACGCTTCCGCAGAATGTGTGCGATGAAAAGTGATATGTTGTGAGGTGACGAACAGTGTGAATGGGTAATCATTCATCACCAATGAATGATGCTGAGATGAATGATGTGAGATGAATGATGTGAAGATTAATGATGTGAAATGAATGGTGAGATGAATGATGTGAGAATGAATGATGTGAATGAATGATGTGAGATGAATGAGGTGAGATGAATGGATGTGAGATGAATGATGTTGAAATGAATGATGTGAAATGGAATGAATGTGAAAATGATGATGTGAAATGAATGATGTGTACAATGAGAATGATGTGAAATGATGATGTGAAAGAATGATGTGAATGAAAGATGTGAAATGAAAAGATGTGAGATGAATGATGTAGATGATATGATGTGAGATGAATGAATGTGAGATGAATGATGTGCAGATGAATTGATGTGGATAAAGATGTGGAGATGAATGATGTGAGATGAATGATGTGAGATGAATGATGTGAGAGAATGATGGAGATGAATGATGTTGAATGAATGATGTGACAATGAATGATGTGAGATTAATGATGTTGAATTAATGATGCGATTATGATGTGAGAATTAATGAATGTGAGATTAATGATGTTGAGATAATGATGAGATTAATGATGTGGAAATGAATGATGTGAATAATGATGTGAAATTGATGATTGAAATGAATGATGTGAAATGAATGATGTAAAGAAATGATGATGGAAAGAAATGACGTGAAATGGAATGATGTGAAATGAATGGATGGTGAAATGAATGATGTTGAAATGAATGACGTGAAATGAATAGTGACATGAATGATGTGAAATGAATGACCTGGTGAAATGAATGATGTGAATGAATGATGTGAAATGAATGATTGAATGAAATGAATGGTGAAAATGAATGAGTGAGATATGAATGATGTGAAATGAGAATGTTGAAAAGAATGATCGTGAAATGAATGATGTGAAATGATGTATGTGAGATGAATGATGTGAGATGAATTGAGTGAGAGAATGATGTGAGATGAATGATGTGAAGATGAATGGATGTGAGATGATGATGTGAGATGAATATGTTGAGATGAATGATTTCGCGCGAATTTTCGTTTCTTATCCCTGTTCTGTCCTTTCCTCTTTAACAACCCTCGTACATACATACACATGCACTAAACACCTACCACACTGTTCGGTGATAAATCGGGAACGTGAGAACTTGTGCTGGCTTCGGCCGGTGGCACACAAAGGAGATTCCTTCAAAAGAGTTCCCCCAAAGCCAAATTGTAAATCGCGCTAATTCACCCATCCTGCGGAGAGAGTAACATTACTTCGTCCCAAGTTAAAAATCATTCAGTGAACTAACAAATTAATGGTGTTTAACATATGGAACCGCTGTCCGGAAGCAATCTGTTCCAATGAGCAGTAACGGATGAATGGAGAGAATGAAGCTGAGTAGTATGTAAGAAGAATCGATGAGGGCCCGGAGACGAGTCGAGTGTGGAATACGATTTGATTGATTAGTGAATGCCTGGCGTGTCAAGTGCTACCTTCATTATTCCTATAAGTGTTGTGATGTTTTTTATCCCACGTGATGGTGGTAATCTTTCTTCGCCTCTGGCGGGAGATCCGACGCAACCTACCGGTCAGCTAGCGGGGTTTTCCCCGAACTAGGAATCTCCCAACCAACGGAAACCGCCCCAGGCCCGAACAAGGTTAAACCTCCTGACCGGATCTCCCGGCATGTGGGGTAGTGTAGTGATGGTTTTATGTGTGTGACGATAAGACTAGAAGGAAATAGGAAAGATCGCGCGTGGCCCGTAGCCCGTTTGTTAGAGCAGAATCCCAGGATTCGCCTTGGTGTTGATGGATAAACTGTGGTTGAACTATCGATCAGGGCAGCAACCGCCACAATTGCCCTTCCTGACGGAAAGTGAATTCGACCTAGTTATGTAGCTAGTGTCGAAAACCCTGCCACCGTGGGGACTCGAACGAATAAATCTCCGAATCAAGGGCGGTGCGCATCACTTGAATGCTTTGGGTCACCCTTGCCTGGGTGGCCTGAGATGAGAAACAGGTGATTGAGTGCGGGTGAGGCCGAGCGTCGGGTGACGCAGGCGCTGGCAGCGCCCCTGACGGCGTCGTGGGAGTCGTGTGCGTCGGCGTGCAGCGCGGCGGGCGTCGGCACGCCGGCCCGGGTGCCGGGCGCTCCGGTGGCGCGGCCGCGGTGGCGGCGCGTATTTGAATTCTGCGGCGCGCGGGGCGTGGCGCGGGGGGCGTGGGGCCGGAGGCTGCCGCCCGGTTTGCCGCTGGGGCCCCGCGGCCTGCCCATCGCCGCGACAACGCCCCGCATGCCCACTCCGACCCCCAGCTGCGCAAAGCCGGGCGGCGGCGACCTCGCTCCGCCCCCCCGTCCAACTCAATCCCGCCCCACCCCACGCCACCCCACGCCACGCCCACGCTCGTGCACACGTCTCTCCACATCAACGCCTCTCACCGTCCTGCCCAACCCGCCGCGTCTCACGCCCCGTTCTTCCTCTTCAGCCCCATTCGCCACTCCAACACACGCGCCGCCCCACCCGCTCCACCCCACCCCTTCTACCCGCCCCACCTCTCCCGCTCCACCCACCCTTCTCGCCCGCCCACCTCTCCCGCTCCTCCCCGCCAAGCCCTTTTCCGCTCCGCCGCCCGTTCCGTCCACCCCACCCCTCCTCATTCTTCCCACGCACGTGCAAGCGCCTCTCACCCCACCCCCGTCCCGCCCGCCCCGCCAATTCGCCCCACTACGCCCCGCGCCGCCCCGGCCCGCTCTGCCCACCCGCCCCTCCTCACCAAGGCCTTCCTGCCCCGGCCCACGCACGGGCAACGCGCTTGAACCAACGCTGCCACTCCTGCTCCGTCCTACTCCACCCCACTCCTCATCCGCCTCGCCCCGCCCGTCGGCTCTGGCTCATCCAGCTCTGCGCCGCTCCACCCCGCACCGCCCCAACCCCGCCTCTCGCTCCGCGCACGAACGTGCACGCTCCTTGCCAACCCCGCCCCTCCCGCGCCCCGCCCCGGCCCCTCTTCCCCTCACCCCGCCCGCTTCACCCCTCCCAGCCTCGTTCCGCTCCGCCCCGCCCTGTCACGACCAAGCTCTTTTCACCCTACCCACGCACAGACACGCGCCTCGACACGCCCACCTCACGCCGCCCCTCCCCCTAGCGGCGTGCTGGCGCATTCCTGCGTTGTGCTATGCGCTTGAACGGTAGCTCACGAGACCTTCATCCTTTTACCTGGTATACTACCCTTCCAACATGGGTGACATGTGCTTAAGACACTAGCTGGATGTAGGTGCAAAGGTGTACCCAAATGTAAATACAGATGCATTGGAGCGGACGATCTGCTGTGGTGCTGTTTGATTTCAGATGCCGAGGAGGCCAAACACAGGAGGGAGAAGGCGTGACATCTGCAGCTTTGATGCGAGGGAGAGTCCATTTGGGGTGAATACCAAAATTCGAATGGTTAGAACACGGTAGGATGTAGGTATTGTAATGCCTACAGGTTTATAGGCCTTCGGACTAGCCACGTAGTATCAAGTCATGTAACTTTTAAGTATAAAAATGTCCTATTAAATATATATAACGTTTTTTGTATACCAGCACTATAAACGACTTCTTCTGTTAAAAAAATCGTTAATAATCGTGAATATTATGGCACAATGATGATGTATTACCATTTGACGGCACGATGTCGTCAGACTTTCAACCAATCGCAATGAAAGATTCATGGGGTGGCAACGGTAAACTGAACAGCCGGCCACTGTTTTCTCGCACAAATACCTGAGACGTCACAAGAAACGTGTTTCGCAAAAGTAAGTTTGATTCTCTTATAACTTTATAATGCTATTCTGTTACTGTAAAATAGCATGTCCATCTCGGGCATAATGCGGCTTTATTGCACTCGTACAAATTTGAAATTCTTCGCTGCTAACGTTTGCAAAACATGTACTCATGCAATAAAGCTTCATATTATAAACTAATTGTGTGAACTATTATTTTGCTACGACTTTCATCCAGTCGGCGTGGCAGTCGGTTACTGTATACGACCCAATAGGACGCATAACCGACCATACACTAGACACCAACACACTTGCGGGCTCTTCTGATCTGGTGTCTCCAGAACGCGTGGCTGCCCGCCACAACACATACATGGGAAACAACCATGCCCCAGGCAGGCCTCAAATCCGCAACTCTTCGGGCTTAGTCGGTATACGTGCATAGCAACCTCGGCTATTGTGGTCGGAATAAACGTTTATATTTATTCCTAAATATTTCACCTATTTTAATATATATTTGTTTTGGTATTTTCGGGCCTTATTGATCCGACTTACACCAGCTAGCTATTTTATTAGGCCTTGGTAGAGTTTTTATTCACAAGTATTTTTCTTCAATAGGACTGACAAGTGCGTAAGGTCCCCTCAAGGTTAAGTTTCTCAATAATTTGCTGCACAACTTTTATACTGATTCATAAATATTTAAAATATTTAAATGTATCTTTATTTTTATGGTATTGACATTTTAGGGGCGCATTATTCCGACTTTCACATCTAGCGGTGTCCCGAAGCCTGGGCCCTGTTTTTATTAATTACGTTCACCTGGATGTAAGTGAACATGTGGTGAGCATGACGCATTCCCATCATCATATTTAGCATATTTTGCGTGCCTGAGTTTCCATTTCTACACATATTATAGAAACTGAAACTATTCTATTACACAGCTACAGCTCTACTTTTATTTCAACCGGAAACCGAATCGGCGATCGCATTACGGAAAGCTAGAACGCTGTTCATGAATCACCCGAGATGATTTAATATGTATTAGACGTACTATATTAAATTTGAAAAGTTTGGAGTGTTTTCGTAATTATTTTTAATATGTCGGTTTATTAGTTCAATTTTATTACGAGACACCATTGTTTTGGGATCTCCCTTAGGTATAGAGAAATTATTCTAAGAATAGACCGTTTTGACAGCTGTTGTTGGCCACTGCTCGCAACATAACTGCAGGGTATGTCCATTCACTCATTTTGTCAGTGAGTTCGTTTACCGTGAGCTCTTTGTAAATGGGTTCATGACTATGTCTTGTAATCTCGTCGCCCCGAATGCCATTCATTTGTTTCCCGGCACGTGAAAGTAGAATCTTCTTAGAGTAAGTCCTCTATATTAATTCAGCCCTTTTCTTCACAGGAATCCTGACTAAACTCCGATTCTTTGGCAGTTTCCCTCAAGACAACGAACTCATGTCGACGTCTGTGATATGTACCGTGTTAGCAAACTGCTACTCCGTGTCTCTTCGATACTTGTTAATGCTTACCGGACAGAAATTTGATGAGTTTTCAAAAAAGAAACTGCTAGAGACAAGATACGAACTTGTGATCAAACTCCTCACAGCGAACTTCTTCAGAAAAACGGCTTTGGGTAGAGGCGTGCGTGTCCAACCTATAGCTGAGTAACTTTTTCCACGAAATTTTGTTTACTTTTTGTTGACGGCATGGGGAAGCTTTTATTTTTTTTGAAAATGTGTCGTAACTTGTAACTGTGATACATTGCAATCTCCAAGGATGTGATACTGCCAACTACCAAAGTCAATTGAGTTCCATTATTCTACCCAATGAGGCACACTAGACGCCCCAAAATAAACTATAAATTAATAAATAAAACTAAACTCAATATAAATAAAGGAATAAAAATATGTTTGCAAACGAGAATTAAACAGATACGTACTCGGAGCGTTTTTTCCTGTTTCCTTCAAACTATTTTAATTTATTTTTGCTTAAATAGACCAGAAGTCATATGATATTAGTATTAGTATTAGCAATATTAGCATTAGCATATATCGTATTAGTATTAGCAGAGATAAAAGTTAACAAAATTGTATTAATCTTCTAATTTTGTTATTTTCCTTTTTTGTTTTGTACCTAGAACAAAGCCTCGTTCGTGGAATGCAACGCTCGTCAGAGCAACGCAATGCTCGTTTGCAGTCCCAACGGCCTCGCTGTTTTGATCAAGAGCCCTTCTCTCCTGCCCCTGGCCAATATCCATGCCCTTTCTACTCCAGGCTCCATTCATTCCCTCAGCTTTGTTCTCGCCCGTTGGCCGGGCCGTGCTTACAGTAGCTGTCTGTTCTAGTGCCCTCTTGTCAAACACTCCGCACTTCTTCGACATCCCCACTCCCCCACCAGGAGAGAGATGTGCTTAGAACTATTGGGGTCATTAGTCCTAGCGCATGTTATATTCCGGGTAGGTGGCAGGGTTCCTTCTTCACTGGAACATTAGATTCGGCCTCGACTAGGTTCAAAGAGGTTTCACGAGAGGTTTAGCTTAGAGGTTTCCTCCCTCAGATATTTAACCGCATCAGAGCGCTGGCTCTGCCGGGATAAACTTGAAACTCGCCGACAGACAATTCTTGGCTGGTGCCGGTAATGCAGTGCTGTAAGAAATGTGGTATAAGAAGGGGAAATGTTGGACTCGATGATGAAGGAAATATCGCGTGGGTGCCGATGCGCTTTGTTAAGGTACTTCTTCGACATTCGCCTTGCTATTCCAAATAATCTCTAGTAATGTAATATTGGTTCAACAGCCAAAATGAAACAACGGTAGGATATACTGACGCGCTAGAATTCTCCTCCAGACATTGTTTCCAAATTTCACGAATTTTAATGTAGCTGGTTAAAAATCGCACCAACTAATAACTCTCGTAAATGAATTTTGGAAAGGGGCAACGACAATCATTCTAGTTAGCCATCACAGCAATTAGTGTATCAGGGATTGAAACTCCACTACTTGAAAATAAAACAAATCTTCACTTAATAAACTAACACAATCTTTCTCAAAATGTGTGGCTTTAAAATTTATATTACCTGGATTTTCTGAAAACAACTCATTGGAGCATACTGTTCCAACAAGGAACAATTAAAAAATAATTACAAAAGAAAAAGTTAATAAAAAACACTTGATACTATTTCATGAGAAGTCCGTCTAACACTACTGCCACCAGAGAATCACATCACTCGTTTCACATAAAGCGTATTGGGCCTAGTATTCACCCAAAGTCCAAAAAATAAATTTTATCACCCAAAGCGTTCTCAATAGGTAACCCAGCGTTCACACAAAACAGCGCACGATAAAAGTGATAAATTGAACCTGACCGACCCCCAAAACAGCCAGACGCCGCTGTTAAAAAACAGCCGCAGACACAATACGCGGAGAGGCCGCTGTCGGCGACAATAGCAGCCTCTCGGCGAGAATTGAATATCAGCGCGCGACGCGTTTTTCCACGCTAAACGACAGCGCAATAGCCCGGGCGGAACGCGACGCGGACAAAGGAAGGCGGAGAGCGCGCAAACGGCGCCAGAGAGAGAAGAGACAGAGAGAGAGAGAGAGAGAGAGAGGGGGGAGAGAAGAGAGTAACGGGCATGAACGTTAGCGGACAAGGGCCACGCAACTGCGCGCCGTTTTGGAGAGGTAGTGGAGGGGGAGAGTATGCGTGAACGTAAGAAGCAAGGATGACGGTAGGAGTGAAATGTGTATGTGTGTGGGGGGAGGCGTGGCGCAGGTGGTAACAGAGATGGAGGGAGGAAGGAGAATGGGACAAGTGACGGTCAGTCATCGTTGGCAGTGAAACGGTGTGACGGCGGGCCGTGATACAGAAAATGAAAATGGACAATGACATGTAGGTGGTTAGTGGGGTAGTGACAGTGTGACAGAGGAAGTGACGGGTAAGTCACTTATGGTGTATGCGACGCAAGACAAACAAAAGGCGGCGGTGGCAGCAACCGACGCGAGTGAGTCCGAGACGCACACAGAAGAAGAGCGCAACACGAGAGACAGAGACAGGAAATGAGTGAGCGAGAGTGGGTGGAGGAGAGTGAGAGTGAGTGACCAGAGTGAGTTGACAGAGTGAGAGAGGTGAGAGTGAGTGAAGAGAGTGAGAGAGCGAGTGAAAGAGCGAAGTGTGAGAGCGTGGAAAGAGAGAGACAGAGAGAGACAGAAGCCAGAGTAGAGAGACAGAGACAGAGAGAGAACAGAGACAGAGCAGAGAGAGACAGAGACAGAGAGATACAGAGAGAAGACAGAGACAGAGAGTGACAGAAGAGGACAGAGAGTGACAGAGAGTACAGCGAGTGACAGAGAGTAAACAGAGAGAGACAGAGAGAAGACAGAGAGAGACAGAGAGAAAAGACAGAGATGGGGGGCAGGGCGTGACGTTAGCAGTCAGGCCACGCAGCTGCACGCGGTTACGGGAGAGGCGGTGGTGGGCAGGGGAACGGTATAGCAGTAATTCAGAGCTAGATAAGGTAGCAGTGACTTGTGTCTGTGTGTTCTGGAAGGAGGGAGAGAGCAGTGTAGGATGTACGCAGTGGTAACAGAGATGGAGAATGTACTGATGTTACCCTACAATGTAGTTATACGACTCAATATTTACTGTCTATAAAATAGTTAAGACTTACGACATGTAAACCACGAAAAATGTTTATTACAGATGTGTAAAACCTTATGACAGGCGTATTTTTTCTGAATCGGGCAAAAGTGAGCCTATAAGTTTGTAATAGTGACTTAAACAATATAATTTCTTAATAATATGCTCAATGATGAAAAGTATTAACACAAAACAGAAATTCTTCAGTTTTCCTACGATTGCACGACGAAAGCACTTTCCGAGAGGAAGGCAATAGGAACGTATTTGAGGGCAAAGAGTCGCGAAGTTGACGTTGTATGTGAAGGTGGGCATTGGCGACAAGCACTGACACAGACAGTGGTGACGCGACAATTGATTGAATGATTACGGAGCACGTAACTGCTGAGGTTATTTAGTTCCGTGAGAGAAGAGTATGTTTTATCGTTGTGGGGGACGGGAATCTTCCTCTACTCGATGACGAGATCCAGCGCTAACCTACAAAGTCCATTTTGCGGATTGTTTCCGCCAACCCGGTATCCTCTGAAAGCCGGTTAGTGGTTAACTCCTCGCATCAACTCTGAGGTCATTAGTCCGTAAGTGTGGGTGGTGTTTTTTCCTCGGGAGGTTGCAGTGAACTTCCCTGCATCCACTGGATGGCAAATCCGGCGTCGCCTATACGTGGCCTAGCTAGATTTTCCGCCAAACAGGTATCTCCCATTCAGCAGGGACACCCAAGCTGGAACAAGCTGTAAGCTCTCGATTGGTCTTGCGACCATTAGTGACATGTAGTGTAAGTAAAGGAATGAAGTACAGGACACAGTATGAGAACGGAAAGATTGCACGCGGTCCGTGACCGTTTGTTTAGATACTGCTCGGCATTCGTCTAGAAGCTGGTTAATTGGAAAAACGATGAATAATACAAGTCAGAGCCGGCCTACTGTCGAGATAAAAGCTAGCATTGAAAACCAATTAATGTCGCTTACTCAAACCCTAAGATCAATCAAGTCAGAGACGCCACAGTGGTATCAATGATGCCTGAGCCACCTACACCGGTTGTGATTGTCACAATAGAAGGTTGCAATATTCTACCACAAAAATATGTTAATGTTGTATTCTTTCCTAAGGATACGCTAAACTTAGAAGTTTGTACCGTATAAAAATCATGTCTTGCATTTAATCCAAAATATGAACAATCGGGTCAATTAACTTATTCAAAAATATAAACTCTGTGTGATGGCTTGTAAAGTATCACGATAAAATACTACTGCGGTGTGTGCATCGTTGTGCCCACTGCCAAAGGAGGGCACCGTGCGAAAACCACCAGGATGCCTCCAGGCGGAATGGTGGCCAAAAGAGAGAACGGAGAAGGGCGCACTCAGCTGGGCCGTTAGCGGTACGGCGCGCACCGGCGGCCGTTCAGGGACGGCGGTGCAGGAGCGGCAGCAGCTGCAAGAGGAATGGCGGCGGGGGAAAAGTAAGAATGGCATGAGATGGAACATCAAGGGGCGGTACTGGAGGCAATGAATAGTACAACGCGATAAGAAGGACGCTTCCGCAGAATGTGTGGCGATGAAAAGTGATATGTTGTGAGGTGACGAACAGTGTGAAGGGTAATCATTCATCACGCAATGAATGATGTGAGATGAATGATGTGAGATGAATGATGTGAGATTAATGATGTGAAATGAATGATGTGAGATGAATGTGTGAGATGAAATGATGTGAGATGAATGATGTGGATGAATGATGTGGATGAATGATGTGAGATGAATGAGTGAAATGAATGATGTGAAATGGAATGATGTGAAAATGAATGATTGAAATGAATGATGTGACAATGAATGATGTGAAATGGAATGATGTGAAAGAATGATGTGAATGAAAGATGTGAAATGAAAGAATGTGAGATGAATGATGTGAGATGAATGATGTGAGATGAATGAATGTGAGATAATGAGTGAGATGATGATGTGAGATGAAATGATGTGGAAGATGAATGATGTGAGATGAATGATGTGAAGAGAATGATGTGAGATGAATGATGAGATGAATGATGTGAAATGAATGATGTGACAATGAATGATGTGAGATTTAATGATGTGAGATTAATGATGTCGATTATGATGTGAGAATTAATGATGTGAGATTAATGATGTGAGATAATGATGTGAGATTAAATGATGTGAAATGAATGATGTGAATGAAATGATGTGAAATTGATGAATGTGAAATGAATGATGTGAAAATGAATGATGTGAAATGAATGAATGTGAAATGAATGACGTGAAATGGAAATGATGTGGAAATAAATGAAATGTGAATGAATGATGTTGAAATGAATTGACGTGAAATGAATGAGTGACATGAATGATGTGAAGATGAATGATGTGAAATGAATGATGTGAAATGAATGATGTGAAATGAATGATTGAAATGAAATGATGTGAAAAATGAATGAGTGAGAATGAATGATGTGAAATGATGAATGTGAAAAGAATGATGTGAAATGAAATGATGTGAAATGAATGAGTGAGATGAATGATGGTGAGATGAATGATGTGAGAGAATGATGTGAGAATGAATGGATGTTGAAGATGAATGGAATGTGAGATGATGATGTGAGATGAATGATGTGAGATTGAATGATTTCGCGCGAATTTTCGTTTCTTATCCCTGTTCTGTCCTTATCCTCTTTAACAACCCTCGCACATACATACACATGCACTAAAACACCTACCACACGTGTTCGGTGATAAATCGGGAACGTAGAACTTGTGCTGGCTTCGGCGGTGGCACACAAAGGGATTCCTTCAAAAGAGTCGCCCCAAAGCCAAATTGTAAATCGCCGCTAATTCACCCATCCTGCGGAGAGAGTAACATTACTTCGTCCGCAAGTTAAAAATCATTCAGTGAACTAACAGAATTAATGGTTTTAACATATGGACGCGTCCGGAAGCATCTGTCAATGAGCAGTAACGGATGAATGGTGAGAATGAAGCTGAGTAGTAGTAAGAAGAATCGATGCAGGCCCGGAGACCGAGGTCGAGTGGTGGAATACGATTGATTGATTAGTGATGCCTGGCGTGTCAAGTGCTACCTTCATTATTCCTATAAGTGTTGTGCATGTTTTTATCCCACGTGATGGTGGTAATCTTTCTTTCGCCTCTGGCGGGGAGATCCGACGCCAACCTACCGGTCAGCTAGCGGGGTTTTCCCCGAACTAGGAATCTCCCAACCACGGGAAACCGCCCCAGCCCGAACAAGGTTAAACCTCCTGACCGGACTCTCCCGGCATGTGGGGTAGTGTAGTGATGGTTTATGTGTGTGACGATAAGACTAGAAGGAAATAGGAAAGATGCGCGTGGCCCGTAGCCCGTTTGTTAAGGCAGTATCCAGGATCGCCTTGGTGTTGATGGATAAACTGTGGTTAACTATCGATCAGGGCAGCCAACCGCCACAATTGCCTTCCTGCACGGAAAGTGAATTCGACCCTAGTTATGTAGCTAGTGTCGAAAACCCTGCCACGCGTGGGGACTCGAACGAATAAATCTCCGAATCAAGGGCGGTGCGCATCACTTGAATGCTTTGGGTCACCCTTGCCTGGGTGGCCTGAGAGGAGAACAGGTGATGAGGCGGGTGAGGCCGAGCGTCGGGTGAGCGCAGGCGCTGGCAGCGCCCCTACGGCGTCGTGGGAAGTCGTGTGCGTCGGCGTGGCAGCGCGGCGGGCGTCGGCACGCCGGCCCGGGTGCCGGGCGCTCCGGTGGCGCGGCCGGCGGTGGCCGGCCGCCGTATTGGATTCTGCGGCGGCGGGGCGTGGCGCGGGGGGCGTGGGCCGGAGGCCCTGCGCCCGGTGCCGCTGGGCCGCACGCGGCCTCGCCATCGCGCGACAACGCCCCGCTGCCCACTCCGACCCCCAGCTGCGCAACAGCCGGGCGGCGGCGACCTCGCTCCGCCCCCCCGTCCAACTCATCCCGCCCCACCCCACGCCACCCCACGCCACGCCACGCTCGTGCACACTCTCTCACATCAACGCCTGCTCACCGTCCTGCCCAACCCGCCGCGTTCACGCCCCGTTCTTCCTCTCAGCCCCATTACGCCCATCCAACACACGCGCCGCCCACCCGCTCGCACCCCACCCCTTTACCCGCCCCACCTCTCCGCTCCACCCACACCTTCTCGCCCGCGCCACCTCTCCCGCTCCTCCCCGCCAAGCCCTTTTCCGCTCCGCCGCCCGTTCCGTCCACCGCCACCCCTCCTCATTCTCCCACGCAACGTGCAAGCGCCTCTCACCCCCCCCGTCCCGCCCGCCCCGCCCATTCGCCCCCTACGCCCCGCGCCGCCCACGGCCCGCTTCTGCCCAGCGCCCTCCTCACCAAGGCCTCCTGCCCCGCCCACGCACGGGGCACGCGCTTGACCAACGCTGCACTCCTGCTCCGTCTACTCCACCTCCACTCCTCTCCGCCTCGCCCCGCCCGCTCGCTCTGCTCATCCAGCTCTGCGCCGCTCCACCCCGCACCGCCCCACCACCGCCTCTCGCTCCGCGCACGAACGTGCACGCTCCTTGCCAGACCCGCCCTCCGCGCCCCGCCCCGCCCCTCTTCCCCTCACCCCGCCCGCTTCACCCGCTCCACAGCCTCGTTTTTCCGCTCGCGGCCCGCCTGTCACGACCAAGCTCTTTTCACCTACCCACGCACAGCACGCGCCTCGACACGCCCACCCATCACCGTCCGGCCCCTCCCCCTAGCGGCGTGCTGGGCGCATTTCCTGCCGTTTGTGCTATGGCGCTTGAAGGTTAGCTCACGAGACTTCATCCTTTTTTACCTGGTATACACCCTTCAACATGGGTGACAATGTGCTAAAGACACTAGCTGGATGTAAGGTGCAAAGGTGTACCCAAATGTAAATACAGATGCATTGAGCGGACGATCTGCTGTGGTGCTGTTTGATTTCAGATGCCGAGAGGCAAACACCAGGAGGAGAAGGCGTGACATCTGCAGGCTTTGATGCCAGGGAGAGTCCATTTGGGGTGGAATACCAAAATTCGAATGGTTAGAACACGGTAGATTAGGTATTGTAATGCCTACAGGTTATAGGCTTCGGACTAGCCACGTAGTATCAAGTCATGTAACTTTAAGTATAAAAATGCCTATTAAATATATATAACCGTTTTTTTGTATACCAGCACTATAACACGACTTCTTCCTGTTAAAAAATCGTTAATAATCGTGATATTATGGCACAATGATTGATCGTATTAAAATACCATTTAACGGCACGATGTCGTCAGACTTTTCAAACTCAATCGCAATGAAAGATCATGGGGTGGCAACGGTAAACTGGAACACGCCGGCCCACCGTGTTCTCGCACAAATACCTGAGACGTCACAAGAACGTGTTTCGCAAAAGTAAGTTTGATTTCTCTTATAACTTTATAATGGCTATTTCTGTTTACTGTAAAATAGCATGTCCATCTCGGGCCATAATGCGGCTTTATTGCACTCGTACAAATTGAAAATTCTCGCTGCTAAAACGTTTGCAAAACAGTACTCATGCAATAAAGCTTCATATTATATAACCACTAATTGTGTAACTATTATTTTTGCCTACGACTTTGATCCAGTCGGCGTGGCCAGTCGGTTACTGTATAGACCAATAGGAACGCAATAACCGACCATACACTAGACACCAACACACTTGCGGGCTCTTTCTGATTGGTGTCTCCAGAACGCGTGGCTGCCCCGCCACAACACATACATGGGAAAACAACATGCCCCAGGCAGGCCTCAAATCCGCCAACTTCTTCGGGCTTAGTCGGTAATAGCGTGCCATAGCAACCTCGGCTATTGTGGTCGGAATAAACGTTTATATTTTTCTAAATATTTCACCTATTTTAATATATTTGTTTTTGGTATTTTCGGCCTTACTTGATCCGCAATTACACCACTAGCTATTTTATTAGGCCTTGGTAAGAGTTTTTATTCACAAGTATTTTTCTTCAATAGGACTGACAAGTGCGTAAGGTCCCCTGCAAGGTTAAGTTTCTCATAATTTTGCCTTTGCACAACTTTTATACCTGATTCATAAATATTTAAAATATTTAAATGTATCTTTATTTTTATCGGTATTGACATTTTTAGGGGCGCATTATTCCGACTTTTCACATCTAGCGGCGTCCGAGGCCTGGGCCCTGTTTTTTATTAAATTACGTTTACCTGGATGTAAGTGAACATGTGGGGTGAGCACTGACGCATTCCCCATCCCATCATATTTAGCATATTTTTGCGTGCCTGAGTTTCATTTCTACACATACTTATAGAAACTGAAACTAATTCTATAACAGCTAAGCCCTCTACTTTTATTTCAAACCGGAAACCGAATCGGCGATCGCATTAGGAAAGCTAGAACGCTGTTCATGAATCACCCGAGCTGATTTAATATGTATTAGACGTACTATATTAAATTTGAAAAGTTTGGAGTGTTTTTCGTAATAATTTTTAATATGTCGGTTTATTAGTTCATTTAATTACGAGACACCAAATTGTTTTGGATCTCCCTTAGTATAGAGAAATTATTCAAGAATAGAACCGTTTGACAGCTGTTGTTGGCCACTGCTCGGCACATAACTGTCAGGGTAATGTCCATATCAACTCATTTTGTTCAGTGGAGTTCGTTTACCGTGAGCTCTTTGTAAATGGGTTCATGACTATGTCTTGTAAATCTCGTCGCCCCGAATGCCATTCATTTGTTTCACGGCACGTGGAAAAGTAGAAATCTTCTTAAGAGTAAGTCCTCTATATTAATTCAGCCCTTTTCTTTCACAGGAATCCTGAACTAAACTCCCGATTCTTTGGCAGTTTCCTCAAAGACAACGAACTCAATGTCGACGTCTGTGATATGTACCGGTGTAGAAACTGCTACTCCGTGTCTCTTCGATACTTGTTTATGCTTACCGGACAGAAATTTGATGAAAGTTTTCAAAAAAAAGAAACTGCTTAGAGACGATACGAACTTGTGAATCAAACTCCTCACAGCGAACTTCTTCAGAACAACGGCTTTTGGGTAGAGGCGTGCGTGTCCAACCTATAGCTGAGTAACTTTTTCCCACCGAAATTTTGTTTACTTTTTGTTGACGGCATGGGGAGCTTTTATTTTTTTTTTGAAAATGTGTCGTAACTTGTAACTGTGATACATTGCAATCTCCAAGGATGTGATACTGCCAACCTACCAAAGTCAATTTGAGTTCGCATTATTCTACCCCAATGAGGCACACTAGACCCCCAAAATAAACTATAAAATTAATAAATAAACTAAACTCAATATAAATAAGGAATAAAAATATGTTTGCAACGAGAATTAAACAAGATACGTACTCGGAGGTTTTTTCCTGTTTCCTTACAAACTATTTTAATTTATTTTGCTTAAATAGACCAGAAGTCATATGAATTAGTATTCGTATAGCAATAATTAGCATTACATATTCGTATTAGTATTAGCAGAGAAAAAAGTTAACAAAATTGTATTAATCTCTAATTTTGTTATTTTCCTTTTTTGTTTTGTACCTAGAACAAAGCCTCGTTCGTGAATGCAACGCTCGTCAGAGCAACGCAATGCTCGTTTGCCAGTCCCCAACGGCTCGCTGTTTTGATCAAGAGCCCTTCCTCCTGCCCCTTGGCCATACCATGCCCTTTCTTACTCAGGCTCCATTCATCCCTCAGCTTTGTTCTCGCCCGTTTGGCCGGGCCGTGCTTACAGTAGCTGTCTGTTCTATGTGCCCTCTTGTCAACCACGTCCGCACTTCTTCGACATCCCCATCCCTCCCACTCCCCCATCCCCACTCCCGCATCCCCACTCCCCCATCCCCCTCCATCACACACCCCATCACACTCCCCATCCACTCCCTCCACACTCCCACTCCACATTCCATCCACCCCCGATCCACACTCCCATCAACACTCTCCCATCCCCTCTCCATCCACCACTCCCCATCCACATCCCCAATCCACACTCCCCCATCCACCTCCCCAT
>BOPP01000144.1:443613-456457 GCA_017312745.1 Gryllus bimaculatus
TCCACACTCCCCCATCCACACTCCCCCATCCACACTCTCCCATCCCCACCAACAGTCGTCCTCACCGGATCTTTTATTCTCTTTATTCCGACTGCTCTTTTGTCCCGAAAGATTCAGGTTTTTCAACTTACTGGTAAGTTGATTGCTGGTGAGAAAAAATTCAAAATAACACACTAATTTTTGATTAGCGAAGCGAAATACGTAATAGAAGATAATGAAGAAAAATGATCTTCTCTAAATGAGAACACGAGGCAATGATAAAGACACATGACACGAATAACATGATTTACACGAAATTAATCTATGTTCTCTAATGAAATTACGAAAAACGCTTTCTAAAAGAATTTATATTCTACATATGTCTCTTTTGACGCCAAAAGGGAAAAATATTAATTAATAAAATATGAGGGATATGGAATATTTTTTCACTATACATGACTCAACCCCTATTACGTAGTTATAACAAGTCCCTCGCAGTTTAGCTCAATGGTCAGCGTGCTTCCTTGAAGCGACACCAAGTTCGATCCCCGGTGGAGACATTTTCGTATAGTGTGCGTTTATCTTCCAATGTCTCAGTATATGTTGCTGGGTCACGATTAGAAAAATCACTTCTCAGGTTGAGAAGAACAGAATACTGCATAGGGATATCTTCATGCTAACTACACGTAACCCTTAAACCCATGGCCGCGAGGTCGGGACTCTGCTGTCGCACCAAGTACAAACAGAAGATATGAAGGATATTCGGAAAGTTACAAGATTTTTACACATACAAAATTGCATGAAAATGAAACTTATTGTGCAAATAAAAAAAGAAGTATTATCCACTAATTTCTTCAACATGTTGGGCAATGGCGATACCGTGAGGCTGTTTCCAATCCTTCGTCAAAGAGATGTTCCACACACTCCTTAAGCCACTTCCCTACTTCGAGGTTTAGTCCGCTGTCATCAGGAAAGGGCTTTCCTTCAGATGTTTTAGAGGACAGTTGCCAGCCAGGTCGAGACTGTGAGAATGTTATTTAATACCTGTTGTCCGGGCTATCAGAGCAGTACGCTCTGAAAAAGGCCACAATACGCTGGCCGAAACGTTAGCCACCGTGACAGTGACGCAGCTCGTCTCGGATAGCCTAGACAACACAAACTCCGGCTGCGGAAGTCTACGCAACCATGACTTAATACCTTCCAACCAATTGATGTCGACGTTACCTGAGCACAAGGAAAATGAGCATTGTCATGGAAGAGACAGACTCCTCTCGCCTTTTTGAGGCGTGTGTTCCGAAACTGTATACACAACTAAAATTGCAATTCTAATCATTTTGTCACTCTTTGCCGACACCTCAAGTCCTCTCCATAAACAGAAACTCTTTCGCGATAAATTGCAGCAGCGCACATGGCCAGGGTTGCCAGATTGGACGGAATTGGCTTTTTGGTCTGGGAAACGGCTCTCTCTCGCGAAACAAAAATTGACTTCCGGCCTAATGGACGGAAATGCATCAAAACATGTGCGGTTTGGGGCGGGTTTTCAGATACCGATAAAATTATCAAAAAATCAACCATAAAAATGTTGACAGTGAGTTTGATGTTTTAGGTTTTTTACTTTGTACGTGATTTATCACTAATCATTTATTAACATACTTCGAAAAGTGAGTAATGTTAGTTTTTAGACCTCTAGTACAGGGTGTGTTCTAAAAGTCATAGCATCTTTATTGTGCATAACATGAGTCTATAATATCACATTGACAGTACTCGCAGTTAATTTTAGAACACATCATTTAATCTTTTGAAAGTATGGAGTCCCTGCCATCATATTGTTGCGCTGGCTTCAAAACAACATGGTTGTGCGTTTCGCCAAGCAAGTATATTTGCGAACACCAGAATCGGAATCAGAAACACGGGACTTGCAAGAGACTAACGACGAAGAGACTAACGACGAAGATCTTGTGGAAGTTGTCTGGACACTTGGTGGGAGATACCAGGTTGGAGAAAACTCCGCTAGTTGACGATAAGTCGGCGATGGATCTCGCCATACGGCGATGAAAATATGACCGCCAACTCCCTAGTAAAAGCATGCACTACACTTACGTGACTAATTACCCTGTCAGTTGACGTGCAACACGGAGATAAACCCTACCAATAAATCGTGCGTTTAATTTCAGCTACAACCATCCAAAAAAATTTCTATGCGATATGACGTGATAAATAAAATTATATCGTATGAGAGTTATTATTTTATCACCTTATGTACTCACATGTGCTGTAGTCATAAGAATAGCCATACCTGATTTATAACTAAAAATTAAGATATAATTTATTATTACAAAAAATATAAGTTTTTAAATAATTATTAATTATAATATTCTCAAACAAAAAAATAAAACTAATTCAGAATTTCGTAGGGTCACTACCTCAAAACAAAACAGTTCAAATATATACCCATGCACATTCAAATTTTCTGCTTAGATTTAATAAATTAATAAAATGTTTTAGTGATTCCGGGCACGTCAACTGCCAAGGTAATCAGGGTAATCAGTCCCGTAAGTGTAGTCTATGCTTTTTCTCGGGAGGTGGCGGACATCTTTTCCTTACTGTATGGCGAGATCCAACGCCGACCTACCGACAGCTAGCGAGGTTTTCCCCAACCTGGTATCTCCTACATGGCGGGACACCGCTTTTGCCGGGACAAGCTCAGAGCTCCCAACCGTTCTCCCTGCATGTGTGCTTGTGTAATGAGTGTGTAAGAGGAAGGGAAAGAACAAGGAAGAGTTAGGAAAGATCGCGCGCGGTCTGTGGCCCGTTTAGTAGGGTACTGCTCCAGCATTCGCCTGGTGTTGATCGGAGAAACCACGGAAAACTACCGATCAGAGCAGCCGGCCGCTAGAATTTTTCTCTATTGAGCGACTGAATTCGGCCTAACTTACAAGCTAGTGCCGAAAATCCTGACACCGTCGGGAGTGGTAGTTTAGGATCTCCCGGTTAGAGGGACTGCAAACTTTCAATTGAAATTTTGTCTCTTCTGGAAATTGTTGCGGATTTTCTCCAATAACCCACTTTCGTTGCCAATATTTTTCCTTAATAACTGAGTCCAAACTTCTGATCTATAAGTCCAAATACTTCTGATTATCGTTTTAAATATTTTAGTTTTGATGTCTTTTGTGATACCTTTATCCCAAAAAATACGATTTAAAATTGAAATCGTCGTTTTTCCTAAATATATTTTCGACCGAATTTCTTTAAACTGTTTTCAATCTTTACTTAAACATAATTAGGATTGCGATAAATATTAATTTAGCACTATTACTAAAAAACCGTTTTCTACAACTCGCTGCAGTAGTAAGTATCGGTGGTAACATATGACGTGAGAGCGCAGGAATCGTTTGAAAAATAGCAGACATCGCTGTTCATAAGAGACAGCAATGTCTTGAACGGAGAAGGTAAAATGTGCTAGAAGAACTGGGTCGCAATATCTCCCTCCGTTCATCTGCAGTCCCCACAAATGACGTCATTGACTTGCTGGATGATGCATGGAGTGACTGCAGTGATTAGCCGCTCCCGTTTTCGTCAGCTAACGGTAGTTGCCTTTCAGCTAGTTTCAGTCACGAATCTACAATGACAATACATGCATCACTGTACACATTTTTCATTCTTTCCTGAATGCAGATGGGCATCTCACCTTCTGTAATCAAGAATTCAATTACACAATGCAATTATATTCATTCAATTACACACAATTATCAACATCGATGACGCCGAATTTGCAAACCACTGCTGTGCTCCCACATGATGTCCCAGAAAGTTACTACTATGGTGAATTGTAGAAGAAGTTTTGAGGAATGGTGCTAAATTCAAATGTTTCACTTAACATACTTTATATAAGAAGAAAATGAAAGAAAGCCTTATTTTCTATACGTACTTTCCGGATATTCCTCGTACATTATCATTTAATAGTTACAAATTAATCGAATGAGCCAACGAACCTCGTCACCAGTACGGTTAACTGCTGTAAACAGAGTTTTCCCCCGCTGCTGCGTCGATACTAATGCAGTTACTATGCGTAACCTCTGTTAACGCAAACTACCGGATATAACTGATACATCCGTAAGCTGCCTTCCCTAATAGGTAATTACTGCAAGTGTCGTATTGCCAATTTCCTGCACTCCCTGTCATATCTATGATTATAGTAATCGTGCCAATTAGCAGTATCGCCAACCCACAACCCCAACTCAAAATAGCATCCGATGTCACATAGTGTTCCGGTCGACAAATTGGTCTTGAAGCAAGTACCTCTTTTTTCTTAACACATGCGATCCAAAGGGATACGTTACGTGGCTAACGCCTGTGTCCGCGGCAATGTAGCTATTATTGAAAACGCTGTAAAACAAAAACTATCATACACAACAGTTTGACACTGATAAAATTTTGTAGTATTGATTTTTCTCTTTAAATATCTGTATGTTTTTTGATCATTTGATTTTAGGATAGTAGTGAGAATGGAATTTAAAGAAACACGTGTTGTGTATTTTATATTTTTGTGGAAAGCATTTTTATTCAAATTGGGGGGGGAGAAGCAACTACATGTATGAACATTACTGGTGCACTACAATTACATTTTGGAAGTTCAAATATAGTTACATGTGCATATTTTTTTCTGAATTTTTTGGCATACACTGTGGTAAAATATGATGAAAAATAATCTAGTCCAGTTGTCATCATTTACAGGAAATTTTATTTAACTGATTTTCACAAACGCTGATAATTGACATTGTTTTTCCATTTCAAAGCATTCTAAAGGAAATGAAATTTCTTGAATTTGAGAAGACTGACCACTAGAATCATTCGCATCATTATTACTCTTTTCAATATATTTTCCATTGCTCAAACTAGACAACAGTTCAGGAAAAAATAGACGCCCTCATCAGAATCAAATTCCGATACATTATTCAAAAACCCATAAATTTCTAATGATGAAGTGAATTTTACATCTATTATGTTCTAAACATGTGTATATGCAACTACCAGCACCAACGCTACTGACAAATAAAGGCATTTTGAACGTAATCGACACTGCCGGCAAGTATAAATATCCAATCACTTCCTGGAAAAATTCCAAATACTTGCACAAAGTAGAAGCACACATTGTTGTTTGTCCAGCGATCACCTCAATAATTTTAAAAAGCCTCGTCTAGGTGCCTATGAACATCTGAAAGATGTATATTGCCTGTTAGAAAAAATGAATGTAGACGGGCGTACGCCATACGTAGGACACTGCAGTGAAATGAAGATGACGTCTCAGATACGTCCGTAGTATCGAATGTTTTCTTTTTCAGGAAACAGATACTCATACTTTTCCTGCCACTCTCACTATCCACTTGATCGCTATCCCTTGTCCTCTTCAGTAATATTCGTGCTTTCTACTATCACTTTTAAAATCAATTGAAAGGCAACAAATTGATTTCTGCATATTTTGAGAGCCAGAGGAAGAGTTTTTGCAAATTTAGACATTGTCCAGTTTGTGAAAGAAATTCTTAATGAATTCTAATCGTATATTGTAGTAATAAAAAGTCGTCTCACCACTAACTCTAAGAAAGAGTATTTATTAAGGAAGGCTTCTAATCTGATTTATAATATTTTAATCACAAATTGTAACACTTAGTTGTAAAACCGTAACTGTTTTCGTAAATTTTACAAGACAGACTTACAAGACAGATTAAAGAAGACAATAGAGCATCATTGTTTGGTTTCAATTTGCTTTCTTAATCAAAAAACCAATGAGTGCCACTATGACTTCTACGTATTCAGACAACTATAATATGGATATCTTTGTTATATTCATTTTATGTGTCTCTAATGTATTTATTGTTTCTATTGTAGAGTGTGTAATGACTTTCACCTGAAGAAGAACCGTTGGTCATAAGCGCGTTGTGAACGTAACTTATAAGATCAATGATTATTGTAATATTCAAACATCAAACAGTTTTATGTACTAATAAGTGAATAATTAATTTTATGTACTATGACTTGATAAGTTCCGTAGTAATCCGTAGATCCTTTAGTAGAATGGTGGTTAATGACAGGTTGGGTCAGGGAAATATTGCTGGAGCAATCCGGTGGAGTGTATATTGCCAGGAGAAACGGGAGTACCCCGAGAAAACCTGCCGCGAACCCTCTCTGTCCGCCACAAATTAAACATAGAATCGCGTGGGATTGAACCCGGGCACTAGCGGTGGAAGGCGTGAAGTCTGATCAAAACGCCATGGGCAGCCCGGTATAAAATATTTTTCACATTTTCGATATTCATATTGGTTACTGGAAAATTTATTTATTTCTGAACACATTATTTGCTGTTCAAACGAGAGATACGAATGAAAAATTCAAGGAAACATTGCACTAAAAGAAAGCTCATTTCAAAATCACATTTGAAAGAAAGGAAAATAATATTTACTTTCTACAGACAGAAAAGTTTTCTTTAATCTCTCTCATTTAATTGTAGTATATTCTTTGTAGCCTATGAGCAGACATTGGAGTAGTAAAATTCCGTTTGGCAGTAACGAAATTCCCCATTTCTTCACAGAAAACAGTAACGACGTTCTCTCTATACAACAGATGAATAACAGAAAAAATTGAAGCACTCAGAATGAAATGCAATATTTCGCTACACACAATATTTTACAATAGCAAGGGAGGCTAGTTTAGCCTTTCCACCCGGAATGAAGGTAATTAGTTTTCACTTTAAACAGCCAAACGTTTGTGTAACAAACGCTCGCATTCTATGTTGTGAGACACAAGGAGTATTCGAGTGGTAAAATATTACGAGCTATTTACACATTATATTCTCCATTTCTGTCGATAGAACAATAATACAATAAGTAAGGTATGTAAAATGACAATTCAACACATAAGGTGATATGGTGCGTAAAATGACAATTCAAAACAAAATCTCTAAACGTCATTCACTCATTTTTCAATACCAACATTTATTCAAAAGTGATGACCAAATTAACATGCACTTACTACTAAAAATGAAGCCAATTATTATTCTCTTCAAGAAGTAAAAATAAAATAAAATGTTAACCAACTACTGAATTCCATCGCATGTTCTCCAAAGCATATTAGAGTAGTGAAATGACATTTGCCAGTCATGAAATTCGATAGCCATGCCTTCACGTTGGTATCTCGAGTGGTCGTTTTCGTCCAGTCCAATATTGCGTGGCCACCAAATTCCACAACCGCTGATTGTACGGTCGCATCGACGTGTCGCCATCTCATTACATTTTCATAGGGCACCATAGCAATTTCAGGAATAGGAGATATCTAACGCTGGTATAGATGTGAAATTGAACGCAGGAATACAAGCAGAACACATGCAATAATCAAACAAGAAAATTGTGACGCTAATAGATAAATGTGATAACGGTAGGTGAATTCATATCGAATGGAATTTTACGGCATTAAAACGATACATCACAGATAATTCTTCACGAAGAACTTATCTTGAAAAAACAGAAATTTTGAAATAAAAACAGCTTATACATAGTAGGTAACAGTATCTTGAAATGCCGAATAATTAAAATAAAAAATTGGCGAGATAGACTAAAACATTTGAACATATTTCTGCTTAAACGTATACGTTATTTATTACAATGTACGAATATCGTGCTGTTGTAACACTGCCAGTACGTACTTTAATATGCTAACACTAGTGATCGTTCTCCTGCACCATACTGTGCCGAGAAGGTTCATTTGTTTGTTACCAAAATTTGACGTGGAAGCACAATATTTCTTCAATTTTTAATCACTTAGATTACATTTTCCTGACTTTTTATATTTATTTTTTGCCTGTGCAATTGTATAACAATTTTTCAGCGGGTTGAATATAATATTACTATAACGTAGAGGCAAGATACCAGCATTTAATTGAACCACTTTTATTAATTAAATGTATTGAACCAGGAACATTGCTGATAACACTCGACTGGATGTTTTAGAGTGAAAGGGATTGAACGCTCAAAATATTACAAATCGACAAGGTCATTACAAGAACATGTTATTCATTTATTATTAGTTTTTCATAAAAATATCTATAACATTATAACGGTGTTAGCAAGTAATAATAGATAATTTTACACTGAGGTTTGGACCGGTTATTACAAAATTACAATATGTGAGGTTAGAGACTTAATGTTTTTTATTTTCGGAATGGATAGAAAATGTTTTCCCATCTTATGGATGTTCAACGGAGTACAGAACATCTTGGGCTACATTAAGAATTTTTCTACCTAAAATATTGTAGCAAGAATTTGGTTCTTATCACAACCTCTTCAGCTGTCACTATCAAAACAAAATCCCATGGGCCGTTATTCTGTTACCACGTGACCAACTGGGGAGTAAACTGCGGGGTTAACTGAGGGGTTAACTAAGGGGTTAACTGAGGGGTTAACTGAGGGGTTAACTGAGGATTAACTGAGGGTTAACTGATTCAGAAATAAATATCAGATTTATGCAACATTGAATAACAATCCCTAGGCAGCGTAATGCATCCCCCTCTCTAGCGTTAACTAATTTATGAGCGACCGAGCGAAGTAGCTGAATTCGCATTCGGGAAGTCCGGGTTCAATCCCCGTACCGGCCGGGATTTTTGTGTTTGCCTTGGTCATCCAGACGAATGCCGGAATGGTTCTGGCAATGTCAGTGAAACCGGCATCGCTAGCAGAATGTGTCAACTACGTGGAGGCTAAGCGAATTCCAGTCATCGCTGGTTCCTGTTTGGGTGACCGTCTGGGAATCCAGGGATATAGCGGCGCCGAGGCCAATTGCCCTTCACAGGACCAATAATAACTAAATTTAAAAAACGGGAAAGGTGGCTCAGAACATCATGTGATCTCACCACGCTGTCTCTGGCCGGGAGGCCCCGGGTTTTGAGTCACGACGGTGGCCGGATTTTCGACACTAGCCAGATCACTAGGTCGAGTTCTGTCGCTGTCTGGAAGACAACTCTCGTGGTCAGACTGCTCTGAGTGGTAGTTTTCCGTGGTTTCTCCGATCAATACCAGGCGAGCGCCGGGGCAATACACATGAGCTGTGTAACGCGCGCGATCTTTCCTTCCCATTTCTTGCCCTATCCTACACCTTACTTACACACATACTTACAATCACTACACCACCACACATGCCAGGAGACTGGTCGGGAGCTTGAACGCGCCCCGCTGGTGGGAGAAACCTGGTGGGGGAAAACCCCGCTAGCCGACGGTTCTCAATCCGGTGGGACAAGATCACCGCCACTTCCCGAGCAAAATACTTGTCCTACACTTACGGGAATAATGACCTTAGCCGAAAGCGCGCCCGGTATCAAACAAATACAAAAAAAATTACGGACAACTCTAGAGCGTTAAAGGGAGTGGTCGTTCCGGAGGGTTTGGGTGCATCTCGGGCCACGCGCTTCAAACACAAAGCTGCGCTGAGGTGAGGCCAGCGAAGCTGCGAGGGTGAGGCTAATCGACTGCCAGGGTGAGCGGGGAAAGTTTCGAGGGCGAAGGCGTGACGGTAGCCGAGGACATGAGGGAGGCCTTGAAGACGTGACGCGAACTCAAATCTCGCCCGACGACCGAGCTATCGAGGACCTGCAGCTATTTTTGGGCGCGGTAGAAGCCTCACGGTACACGTGTGAGGTGACAGATGGCGCATGAGGTACCCGGTTTCAATAAAAGAATGCTCTTTTTTGTGACTTATGATTTCCGCATAGAGTTTTCCAATGGCAGGCGAGCGGAAATCCAATATGTGTTTTGAAAAAGAGTATTAAAATCAATTTTATGTTAAACTGAAAATCATAAATTAACAGAACCTACAGCCTAAAGGAAAATGAAGAGTATTCTAAAGACGAATTTATCAACTGGAGCGAATTTTCACGGACAACTGCATTCGGCAATAAGAATTTAAAAGCGACAATTAATGCCAGGAACGGTTAGTTCCAAAATAAAGTCTTACAACCTGTAGAGCATTTTAATTATCTAAGAGTGCAAAATTAAAAGCGATGAAGCACAAAAATTAGCAAATCTCAAGCAATATGTGAAATTATAAAAATAACTTAATAATGACTCCAAACGAAACTATTAATATTATATATTGTTGTGGTCTTACTAGTTGTACTGCAAGAATGACGACATATGTTCAAAACAGGATTTTATAACAAATGAATCGGATGAAATAAGATTTTTTAGGAAGGAAGTATTAATATTGAGATAGCAAACAATAAGTTAAGATACAAATATGAAATTCGGGCAAACCGAAACAGTATTGTAACATCGGTAGTGTAACAGAATATTGGCCTGTTATATCCAAGTTCGCGCGTTCAAACCCGATCGAAATCATGGGTTTTTAAGGGCGAAAAATTCCTTTGCACGCCTTACTTCTGAGGGAAAGTGAAGCCGACTGTCCAATGTTGCACATTTACTGCATGTAAAAGACCCTCAAACGTAAAAGAAGTCTCTGAGTTAAATTCAAATCGCTCGAGTGACACATCTATCGCCGCTAGACAGAGAAAGGAGTTCTGTGATATTTGTGTGGTCTGACAGAAGAGAAGGTGTAGTGGCTTGAACCTCACCACGTAAAATTTGGCATTATTGAATTGAATTAGAAATAAAAATATTTAAGCAGCCAATGGTGAAACATCTGAAGAAATGAGTGTGATATTCAATATTTTTTAGTACGTGAGTCAATACTTTTCGTAAGAATTTTTATTTAAAAAATATATATAAGAAACGTCTTTGCTGTGGATGAGTACATATACGCAATCAGTTTGCTACAACTTGCTTGCTTCCATTGTTATGAGTTTGGCCATTAAAACACTTAATGAGCGCCGGTTAAGAGTGGGTTTTCAATCCTCTGTTACGACTCCTCACGTCAATGTAACAGGACAGTTACAATATATGACAAACACTGACAATCACAACACATCCGAAGATGTAACTAACGTTTTTTTTACAATGTTGAAGATAAAAACGCAATATATAAACGTAGATGTCTTTTACAATTACTCACTTCCCTTGCAATTTCGAGCTTCTAAGACTACACTTTCTACATAAATAGAAACGAGAAATTTCTCTTTCACTCCTCAAAACTGTATTACCTCCCTTTCACCGACTCCGCAACATTGTATCACCCGCGCATTCAAAATTCATAAAGTTAAACCAATTACTCATTCCGAGATCTCTTGAATTTTCGGAACACACAGCTCAACTCCGAGTTAGCGAAACACTGGGCTTCCAAACGCATTCTACTAATCATTACCGGATTTATCGTTGAAGACGCGACTTCCACTTTGTCGTTGTTCGGGAAAAGTTGTGTCGTTGAAGCTACGTGCAGCTCCCTTCCAAACCTCCTCCGGTTAACTCTGTCTTGGTGTAGCTAAGGCGATTATCTCCGTCTTAACGGCTGTGAGTAGGAGGAAGAAAAGACAGAAACTTAGCATTGGGGTAATGGGCCGAAAGCGTATAATAACGAGGCGGGCCGTTCCCTGAATGTACGGACGAATTATGAGTATGACTCCGAAGAGAGGTGAGAATAAGGAGAGGGAGAGAGAGAGAGAAAGAGAAAGGTTGAGGAGGTTTATACTGGTTAATGTACGCGCTGTAAGCTGCGTTGTGTGGGAAGATGAGTAGTTTCTGCCTCAGATACAGGATGTAACGCAACTCCCAAGCAAAAAGACGGGTTGGGTTCCTCATGCAGATAACATAAATCACGCCGAGCAAACGACAGTCTCTTGCAACCTAAGGTAATCTGGGTTTAGCTAATCGAAAAACAGTCACCGTTGGAAGTCAAACAGTAAGACTTTCCAATCAACGATGTTACGTGTGGCTCTGCTATCCTGATTTTATGTTTCTTAAAAAATCAGCTCGTATCATCAAATATTTAATTTTTTCCTGTACAATGTTAACTCGCGTGTACATACTGTTGTATGTCGCGAAACTTATTTTCATGATTTTCAGATGAACTCACATTATTGTAAATGAATTTAACAGAACTCTGCACGCATTTACCTATGTTTTAAATAAATGAATGATCTGCTTCCCTTCATTCCTTTGTCATTATTGTATATATTATGCGCGGCGATGGTGTAACGGTTAGGGTACCGGACTATTGTACCGAAGTTGGCGGGTTCAAAGCCGTGGATTTTTAAGGGCAAAAAATCCTTCGTACGCCTTCCTTCGGAGAGGAAGTAAAGCTGGCTGTCCCATGTTAGTAGATTTACTTGCATGTAAAAGATCCTCAAGCCTAAATGACGCCTCTGAGCTAAATTCAAATCGCCTGTTTCTCGCCCAAGAAATACCTCCTTTCTCTCCTAGTTGGTGAAAGGAGCGTAGCGAAACTTGCGTGGTCAGACGGAAGATCAGGCCTCAATTATTTTTAGTGTGCTAGAAACGTAAAATGGATGTATTTTTTTAATTGATTAAACTCAACTGAAATAAAATTAGATTCACCTTTTCTTCTACAAATAAAAGTCTTACTGTGATAATTATCACCAGTTCCTTTATAAGGGACCATTTCCGAAGTTTTCGTTTGGTTTTGATGCACCCTATATTCTGCGAGAGCTCATTTATGCAGGGTTTATCTGCTCAAAATGACCATGCATTGCTAACGACAGACTGTTTGGATAACATGGGGAGTAAATATTCGTTTCAGTGTAAGAAACGCACGAATGCTTCATGTTGATGAATACTAAGAAGTAAAATATGAGTCCTAAAATAAAAGTTTCTATATACTGTAACACCTTACGCGTGTCTGTCTCTTTCTGTCTGGAACGGGAATGGGAATTTCAATAAATAATGGTCAAAAACATTTGCGTTAACAAATATTT
>BOPP01000144.1:468630-485351 GCA_017312745.1 Gryllus bimaculatus
AACCCCTTTCGCCCGGCCCCTCCCCCTCCCCCACCACTACTCGGCCTTCGCGGGATATCGCTCCGCTGCGCCGGCGCCGCGAGTAGACTGTTGACACACTGCTAAAGCGTTTGGAAGAAAAACGGAATTTTGTGCATTCCATTCAGAAATTACTTTTTTTAGACAGTCATGTTCAAGTGATTAGATAATTTTGTGAATGCATGGAAGAAAACAAAATACTTTCGTCTCACAGCTCCAACTACTATTGAGTGATTTGTGTAAAAATAAAATCCAGTAAGGCTCTCTAAAAAAATAGGCCATGGCAAACGTAGTAAAAGTGATTTTATTTTGCTCGTAGGATTGCACTACTCTTTCTAATGGCCTTGAGTCACAATATATCCTACTCGCAAAATAATGCTACTTTCACCACTCGTATCATTAATATCTATTTGTTATATTTTGGTGTTATATCGGATTAATACAAAAAGGAAACAAAAAGCCAGTCTTAACTCTAGCGTTCCTTCACGTCCGATAAGGATATGAGTGTTGGGTATCGTTTAAAACACTCAATTATGTTTAGCTAAAAATGGCGTAGAACGTCTTCTGAAAAAAAATGTTATTTATACTTTTTCCTTACAAGAAAGTGCTATTAGGAAATGTTTTGATCGACAAACGGCAGATCCCAGAAATAAAAGACTTGTTTGAATATTTCTCGTATAATTTCTCGTATATCTCGTATAACTCGCCTCCTGACGTTCGTCATTACACTGGTAAGCATTAAGCATACGAGCATTCCTTAGTCTAGCGGTATAATCGTTCGCCTTCTATTTCCAATATCTATCGGTATTTGTCGATCCTCCAACCCCTATTCATAAAAATTCTTCAGCGAAGTGTTTCTGTGTTGCTCTCTCATCAGTTGTGCAAAAGGTTTGAATTATATAAATATTATTTTATCGGTTGTAATCGTTATATTTGAAACAGTTGATGGGAGGGGTACTGTAACAGTTCATTGCTGTAACAATTCGTTGTTAAACAGATATCTCTACTGTAACAATTCATAGCTAAACAGATGTCTGATGATGGCTAACGGAGGTAGCCAATACGTCATGTCACCAATGTAACATAAAAAGAACATTTACAGAATAAATAAATTGAATATCTATAATATAAAGGAACTCTTTTTAATGACTTCTTGTTTTTATATATTCTCCATTTTTATTCCTAGATTGTATCTTCTGAGTTCCATGCTATCTACAATGCGAATTCCCCTTTTTTCATTCAGATTACTCTTGTCTTCATTTTCTATAATTTGACGCCATTTTTGGTCCAATCACCACAAAGCTCCCAGATCTAAAATCAGGTTCTGCACCAGTCTCTCTCTTGACCTTTCACTTTTGTGTTTCCCCTACCCCTCTGGGTCCTATATTAAGATCTCCCCTTGCCTTTTCACTATAATACGGGGAAAAACCTCCAATTTAATTGGAAGCTGGGCTTCCAAGAATTTGATAATGAGGTTTTTGTGCAAACAGATAACATCATCTTGTTTGTTATAACTTTTTCTTGGCAATTTGTGGAATGCCAAAAATGTACGAAAAGTATCGATTCTGTCAAAATTTACTTCGTTCCTAGCAATCTTAAAATATTAACTTCACCCGATAATTTGTTTCTTTAATTAAAACCAACAAATGTGTTAAAATACACGGCATTTTAATAATGGAGTGACCTCGGATATTTTGAAATATTTATTGTAATGTATTGTAATAGTATTCCTACATACATCAGTAGAGGGGATCACAGGCACAATGTAAATTTAAGGTCCCTGAGAACAGATCACGGGAAGTTTTCTTTAACAAATCGAATTATAACGGAATGGAATAGGTTGCCCACAAAACCTTTGTACCTTTTTCTCGAAACATGCAACAGTTAAGAAAATTCATTTAGGGTATTCCTAAGTAACTCAAGGGACTTAATCAAGAATAGTAGGTTATACAGGGATGCATACGTTTTATATTGTGAAGTAAGGTGTCGTGCATTGTAGAGTAGAGAAATAATGAAGGAATTGATTTGTGGAAAGGGGAAGGAAGTGTCATAGTCAAGTGAAGAGCAGTGCAGTGCTGTGTAGTCTTAATTGTACAAACATACAAACATTCAGTAGAATATAGAAGTTTCTTTTTTATAATGTAACTTAATATTATATGAGTCAGTTTTTATATTATTATTATTATTATTATTATTATTATTATTATTATCATTACTATTATTATATTTATTATTATTATTTGCAGGTAATTTATAATTATTTATGTAATTGGGTGCTTCCGGGTTATACCCAATTTCAGTTTAAAAAAAAAATATCTTTAATATTATTGTAAAGTGTGAGGATATTGATGTATTAATGTATGCAAAACCAATAAAGGCAATATAATGTTGAACATGGAGAAATATGAATTTTTTAATAAAAAAGGAGTTTCTCATTTTCCTGGTCAATTAATACACGACTAGAGATCAGACATTAGGCAACATTTTCTAAAAGGCTCCAAAATACTAAAAGAGGGCTCTTAAATTGGCACGTCAAACACATAAATTTCCTAATTTCCACACTAATACTGACATTATACATAACAAAGGCCTCCAGCGGCGCAATATGTTTAAATTTTCTCAGTATTGTCCACAGAATATGTTACTTAAATCTTCAAATCATACAAATTTCCTTAAGAAAACATATCTAAAGGCTAATTTGGACGGGAAACAAATCCTAATGAAACAGTCCGTAGATACTAGTAGGAATATTGGAATACTACTTCACATCAATCCGTAACAGATCTCTGCAGTAATTTGTAAATAGACATAGGTTGCTCATAAGAACACGTTACTTCTTCAAATTTTCCCTTTAATGTTCTACCTTACTCAAAACAGCATTTAAAATTTTCAAACTCTAATAATGTAATCAAAAGTCAACGGCAATGCTTAGGAATTCTCCATGAGTGCTACATTACGTAGATCAATATCAATTGAATTATTGTTTTCTTGCGTACGAACAAATCCTTTTTTAAATAGCGAAAAGTCTTCTTTTCAGAAATAACCAGCTCATGTTTTCATCCATTCGGCTCAAAACTACTTTACGTTGCACTCTGTGTGCTTGACGTTTGAGAATCACCTGATTGCGCCGACAGCCATTTGATAATGACATGGAATGTCAGCTGTTTTTCTAGTGACGTAATCTTCACTGGAACATATCCCGAAATAAATAAAAGAAGGTGGTATCGTATCAGCTGAGGGCTTTAGTCACGCATTTCTTAACACATATGCGTCGAAATTCATTTGTGTTTGGTGCCTGTCCTCAAGGACAATCAATGGTAAAAACTTCGTAGCATAAATTAAGAGTATGCATTTCAATCATGGAGCACCCAAAATCTTCAGAAACTCGCGTACCTCATTGAAGAGGGTAAAAATAACGTGTCTCAGAAGCGTAACATTTTTAAAGCCAACTGAGCACAGCACAGTCCACACCGTTGTGGCCGACGAATTTTCGGAAACGGCCGCCAACTTCCGATTAATTCTTTTCTCAACAGTATCAGATTAAACTGGCTATTAGGAAAAAAATCATCCTTAAGCATCGCAAACAAAATTCCTTATAAAGCATTACTGAAACCAGGCTGGACATATGGAACACATCCATTATCGAAATTCCTTTGCGGCGAGCATTTTCTCCATAAGAAGCGTGTTAGCAGCAAATGGACGTATGCATGCGTGCGTGCGTATGAATATGTGGAGGAAATGTGAAAACTGCGAGAACCGGTGACAAACAATGTTCTTCTTGAAATACTGAGTATTAGAAGTCCAATTTTAACGCCGAGGTTTTTTCCATTTTCAGAATTATTCCATTGCCTGAATCACTTGAGGTGGTATAGAACTCGCCGCCAAAACAAGGCCAGCTCTCCGAGCCAGCGATTGTAACACGACGCATTTCGATGCCTCAAAACATTTTGACGCCCAATATCAAAACTTCACAACATTAAGACCATCTAGTAAGTATATATATATATATATATATATATATATATATATATATATATATATATATATAAATTCCACATTTTACAAAATTGAATGGTAAAGAACTCGCAAGAGTCATCATGTAACAAAAACTGCTTCGAGTGTAAACAGACAAAGATGTTACTATATCAGATCAGATAAATTGGAATTCAGAGATATTTTTTTAAAAAAATAGGCGGAATTAACTAAAATTATCTTTGTAAACAGATTACTAATACCTACGGATTGACTTTTTTTAACTCACTTTCCACATATACCTAACAATAAAGCTATTTTATATCACGCCAGTGCCTAAAATGAATTTCAAGATTTATTTAATATTCCTACTGGTCGCATTACGAATAAAGAACTCCTAAACAAAATAACACTATTTCAACAATTTTGAAAGACACATGTTACAATGACTTCAAAATGTCATTTACAGGCTAGCTATTTCCAATAACAACGCGACGTGTTTGATAAAAAGAAAAAAAAACATTGCTAAGTACTTGATATTTAGAATCCTATAAGCATAGAGTTTACTTGGTTACTCACATTGAATTGAAGAAGGGAATCATTCTAAAAGAAATCGATGGATTTAATCAGTTAAAATATTAGAATCCACCTTGCACATTATTATTATAAATATAAAACAAATTATCAATTTTAAAATAAATATGAACAAATCTATAGTTTTTGTTGGATTTGTGTCTATTTATCTGCACAACATATTACGTCAAGTTATTTTTTGTTTTTATGATTTATAGGATGTAATTTTCCAAAATTTCGTTATTTTATATTAAGGTTCTATTTTATGAATATTTTTCTTTACCCTTTTATATCCTAATCATTAAACAATAATCAAATTTACTATAGAAGTTAATTTAAAAACATTATTTGCAACAATAAAAAAATGTTAATACCTACAACACAGAGGTTTTTCAACTTTTTCTAAATTGTCAACCTTCGCTCTTTTTCTGTGAGTTCGTAAGTTACATTTTATGTAGATCCCTAATCTTTTAAGTATGAGAGTAACGAATTTATGTCTTTCACAATTCACGACCGACCATACGCCGGTCTCATGTGTAGCAACTTAGCCGCAGAGCGATGGAATATGCACGGCAAATCCTACGGCTGTATGAACATGTTCAGATATTCATTCGAAATGGCGTTCTCAATTCATTTTTTGCCGCGCGGATTTAGGCCCATGAATTTTAAATGTGAGCAATTAAATATTCAGAGATGGCATTGTTTTCGCTTCGAGCACACAGGTGCGAGTCGGTTTCTACACGAGAGTATGCACGTGTTTTATGCTTCTATTGGGTCATGAATGCTGGAATATTCTAGTGAAGCCAGACTTTATGCAAAGCGTGATAAGCGCTTAAATTAGTGTGCTGAATGAGTTGTTTTTTTTTTTTTGTCGCAGAGAATTAAGAGATTTGTGATAAATAAAAAATCATACGAGATAACGTTTGAATATTCTATATCAGTTCTATAATCCTTTCGTCTTCCTCCACTATAGACAATCCATGCAAACTATGCAATATTTACATTATCGTTCTACGACACGGAATGATGCATAAAGATAATAAATTAAATAATTCCTGTAATAATAAATAATGTTTGCTAAAACGGTTTTGTACATCCATGCCAAACGAGTAAAAGAAACGGTTTGGCAGGAATAAAGTCCATGTGATCTTCATTTAAATTCATTAATGAAAGGAGTATAAACATTCCCTAACTGATCATATAATCCATTCTATTTTCCTTAAGCAGCTAAAACGTTTGCAGAGATAGGATTCTGCTCAGTCCTTCTGGAGTGCGTCTTTTTCTCTGTAATAAATAATGAGTAATAAATATTAAATAATGAACATTAAAAAATAAATACTAAATAATAATTTAAAAAATAAATCGGTTCTCTAATGATTCGCTTTTCCGCTAGCTACCTGGAATTACATACTGACCCAAGTCGATCAAGAGCTTACCGTTTCCAAGAACATCAATATAATATTATTTCCTAGAAAAAATTTCAAATGCCCGTCATGCATTGATTCGTCAGAAATGGATATTTCTGGTTTTCTAGAAAAATCTAATGATTAATTTCTCAAAAATTCCAATACGAAGAATGAAAATTGGTGGTTTCATATTCCAGACTTGGCATGTGCCCAACCAAACACATCTTTCATGTCCAATATGCCATCAGTGGCACTCTATACTAGATAGACCGTTCCAAATAGAGCAGCACCCTGACAGCTATGCATTTTTATCCCGGTAATTGCAATGTGCATCTGATGCTAAAACATCTCTTTGAGTCTTCCGCTGTTGTGCCTTTGAGTTCTATTTTGCGACAAAAACGTCCAGATACAGATTTAATTGAAATGAATTTTGAACCTATTCAACAACAAGAACGATTTTACCTAAACAAGTTGACATTCAAATCAGAATAACAAAAATTAAGTTGTGTGTCTTAAACATAACCAATATCGAATAGATGTAATATTATGCCAAAATGTTGGAGATGAATTTACTCGTAATAACAGACGTGTAGTTTGGCAAAAAACTCTGTATCGCACCGGGATCCCTAAAGTCAGAAGTCCTGAATGAGTATCTGTCCAACGATGTTCAACAAAAAATGAAAACAAATCTTATCCAATGCTTATTTTGTCCATTACCTCAGTTGTAACGTTAAGTTAAAGTTGCAGTAGACGTAAGGGGGCAGGAAGAAGAGAAAAAGAGAGAAGGAATGAGACAGAGAGAAAGAGGGTGGAAAGGAGAGAAGGATAACATTGTTACCAAGAAAAACAAGCAAAGGAGGCAAAATCCCCCGAGACGCAAAGTTCGGCTAGATCAGAAGCTCATCGACAGCGGCAGCGGTGGCGCCATCTGCAGTAGATACGGAGAGCGCTCTGGTGGCGAAAGTTGAAGTGTGCCGATCGCTGGCAGTGGCGCGTGGGGAGTCTTCATTTGCATAGAGCGTATCGCGAACTCCACACCCCCAACCCCTACTCTCTCTCTCCATCCCCTTCCCTGCTGCTAAAGCGCTTATCCGATTTGCATTTTTTTCCACGGCCGCCCGCCATTTGCAGATGCACAGGGACGCCGGCCGCCGGTGGATATTCTTTGCGTGGATTTGCACTCTGCAGCGGAGGCGCCATTTTCCAGATCCCATTAGGCGTGTTTTAATACAAAATGATAATTGGTCTTGTGCATAATACACAAATTAGTAGACGTAAACCCTTCATTTAAATATAGGATTTTATCTATAATATAAAAATGAATCGCAAAATGTGTTGGTAAGTGCATAACTCAACAACGCCTGGACCAAATACTTCATTTCTAGAATGCCTTCAAGCCCTATTTAGGTCGAAGCAATTAGGTAGAGAAGAACCCTAAAGGCTACAAACCAAGCTAATTTACCGATCCAATCTTGCGCTACAAAACGTGACCCGACCGAAATGAACGGTGAAAGAATTCAGAATATCACAAACGCGTGAAGCGCGAGCGCTACATTCAACTAATAATCGTCGGCAAGTTTGAAATCGAGCTGCTTTCAGTTACGATGTATTCAATTGACTAGCTGTAACTACCAATGTGTTGTTATTGAGTTTTATGAACTCGGGTTGCCTCATTAATGTAAGGCTTTGAAAATTTAAAAACGAAGCTAATGGATGGTTGCGCAAATGTAAAGTGAAAATTGATACCCATTGGAACCAGCCACCAGAAGCCGATTGTACTCATTATGCCGTTTCAGGAATAAGGACAGATTCCATCACACCTTTTTGACAAAATATCCAACAATATAACAGATTTGCTTTCAAAATGACTTCATGTGGGTCAACAAAATTGTAATTCGGGAAAATTTTTATGCAACTTTCAAGGTATGTATTATAGCAGTTAGTCATAATTATTTGATGTTCTGGCACCTAATTAAGATGTGGTTTACTAGATCTTCAATTTCTTTAAATCATTAGATCATAATCATCATTTAGTCCCCATATTTAATTGGGTGATCAGTTTTAGTGACACGTTTATTATTTTGAAACCAATATATTGATGATAGCATATTAGTACAACTAATTATTGAGACAGATATAATTTTAAAAGAACAATATATTATTTAACTTTGATCACTGACAATCCATTAAATTTATATCCCCACTTTTTTATATTTTATAGTGTTTGGTACAAACATAATATTATTTTTAAATTACAGATACAAGGCCAAATAATATCACAGGAGCAGTTCAATTGTCAGTGTTCAGATAGCAACTACAAATTCCCTGCAAATTTATTTTATGGCAATTCAATCACAAGAAACTAAATATGGCGTTGTGCACATAACATTTTAGAAAGAGGTCATTGTTAGACAATTTACAAATTTAATTTCATGAACACAATTCAAGGTGATTTATATTGTTTAAAACTGCCCTGCATCTGATGCCATCAGATTATCACAAAATTGTTAATCAAGCATGGATAAATTCCACCTGCCGCGGTCAACATGGCAAGACGTTTTAATGAACCAACTATGATGAATTGCTACGTTGTAGTTGGAGAAAACTTGAATCCCCGTGATATTGTTTTACATCGTCGGAATAAATCAATTACAACTCTATAAAGAAACACACGGCTCAGATGCGCACTGCAATATCCATTATATTTTGGCAAGGTTGAAGATGACTATTGATTTCTCAATAAAAGCTTATAAATCCCATTAAAGGTAATTAAAATATTAGTTAATATCTTCAGTCACTATATTATGTATGTTAATTTTATATCTCAATGTTATTTAAAACAAAATCTATAAGGTTCTGAAAACTACAAAAAAGGCAGTTCAAGGAAGACAAATCACATATTGAAATGTCCCGGCCGATTATATCACAAATATATTGTTGACAGTATGTTTAAATTGAACGGAGAGATAACATTCATCAGTGAATCAGACCAAACCCCGATCTGAAGAGTAATATTCACCTTGAAGGATGCGCATTAATACCTGCAATGGAAATGCCACCAGAATGTTGGTCGGATGACTATTCTTCCACAACATTACATCAGAAGCCCTCGACATATGCACGAATATGCTCAGATCCATGTCGTACTGTTCGCATTTATGGATACAGCAGATGTGTTCATCACATTTACATGGCAATCCGCAACTGCGATAGGAAATCAAGCAGGAGTTTTCCCTGGGCAATCACCCATTGATCTCATGATATTTACAGGCAAGAGTCTAGAAAAAATTTGAAAACCTTTAATGGATTTCATCGTAAAAACATTATGTGTTTGGTTAATTATGAAGGACACTCTGCTGGTATGTATTCTGTGGAGTGCAGAACGAGGGATTGCAAAACATGCACACATTTGATTTGTTGCCGTTGAAAAGATAAGGCCAAATAAGGTGATTGCATGAATATCATCTGAAAATCCCTGATGTACAAAGTAGATCCTGTGGATTACATGACGGTAGTAATCAAAAATTATGATAACATGGTCCCTTGTAGAACTCTTAATCATAATTCACATGTATTGCAATGGAATGATAAAAATGTTTAAAACGATATCCACGCGACAGTTAATACGGAAACAATTACTGTAATACGGTTATTACCACTATATCGTCGGACGATCGACATCAGACGAATGGAAGATCAAACAATGCGTCAAATTAAATCAACAAGATATCAAATATATAATCGTTGATTGTTCCATATTCATGCCATTTTATCAAAGACCGTCAAAAGCACACATCAACGTTGAATTTTGCCATTCAGTGAAATCTATTAAATTACAATTTGCCAAATATGAACCAAAGGGAGTATATGGCGGTGATTTGGAATTGGTGCAGAGAATTCCAATGATGAAGTTACCCAATACCAAATGGGCCGCTATGTAGTAGTAATTGAAGCAGAATGGCGAAATATTTTCTTTTCCTATCATGAAGAACACCCTCCGTTGTCCCATTGGCTGTCCATCTTAGAAAATGGACCCAAAGAGTGTATTTACAGCACAGAACGCAGTATCAAAGACTGCTCAGGCCACCATCTACTTACAATTAAACGCAGTTTTTTTGAGAAAATGCCAAAACGATGACTTTGCCAAACATTGCTATACTTCTGAAATGCCCGAAATATTATGACTTGCGAATCAATCCTCAAGGAGATTTTATACGACGGAAACAAGGAAAACAATTCCAGGATACTCAGATGTGTATTTTCACTCGATGACATTGGTCGAATTTATTCAGTAATCCAAGCAATGATGAATGTTTTTATTTACGACTGCTATTAGCCAATGTACGTGGCCCAACATCATTCCAACATTTACTGAACTGTTGATGGTGATTGTGTGGATCTTGGCCAGAGAAGCCTGGTCAACGTTTGCAATGCTAGAAAAATGACGCTCATTGCGGATCAAACTCTCCAATGATGCCTGTAATAGTCATCAAAACGCTCATTAAATACGACATTGTTTCTATAATCATATCTACATGCTTCCCATCAAACCCAATTGATTCTGTGGATCAAGTACAGAAGATGTATACGTTGTGATGAATATTTTGTATCAATACGAATATAGAAAGGGAAATCCCAATTATACAAATCAGTGAAGAAAATATAATAAAGCATGATTTCCATTGAGGACATGTGCTTGATGATGTCAAACAAACTTATTAATTCAATTAGGCTGGCCCACACCCAATCGTCGCATTGCATGACGCTTTTATCCGAGAAATGAATCGAGAAAATTCCGTATGATCTCAACACTTTGAAAGAATAATTCAAGCAAAATCTTACACTGTTGAAATGAACACAAGAAGATGTATTTGATACTCTTATTAAAGTAAACAAATGATGCAAACTGAGGATTTACTTCTTAGATTGCCACCTGGTGGTACAGGGAAAAACTTTTTTGATTTCATTAAATATGGCAACGATTCGCTCATAAAATTAAAATTGCATTTGCACGTCGCCTTCGTCGGGAATCGGCAGCAACGTTGCTTGAAGGTCGACAGCACATTCAGCATTAAAATTGCCATTAATATGCAGAGCATGAAAACTCGACCTCCAACATTTCGAAGAACTCTGCAATGCAAAGTGTTGCAAGCAATGTAAATTAAATTGTTTGGGGCATGAGATGCGACGATGGCACATAAAAATCTTTGGATGCTTTAGAAGATACCTAACAAGATCTACAGAGGCAATCATAACCCAATTTTGGTGCGTGCATTGATTTTATACAGGCAGATTTTCCCGTGCGAAAACTGGCCATGCGATCCAAACGATCAACACCAGCTGATGAACGTACGATGCATGTCTAAAGTCCTCAATTTGTGGAAAACACGTCCGAGTACTTTATTTAAGCTCTACAAGAAGATGAGTCAGTGAAAAAGGACCAATCTGGAAACATATTCTCGCCTAAAACAACTCATGACATTCGGTAAGGCAAATTTCCTATAGAATGTTGAACTGGTGCATTAACTCTTCCTCAAAGGTTTTGTCAAGTCTCCGACTCCGATCAAAAGGAATGAACTTAATTCAGAAGTGTTTCCAGGATGTTTCTACAAATTCACTCCAGAAACCATGAGTTGGTTGACGCGAACCTGCAAGTATATTGATCGTGCCTGCAAAAAAAACTGATGTAAATGAAATTAAATTTAAACAATTCAAGAAAAAATTACAAGGCGAATCGAGAATATAAATCAGGTTGATTTGGCCTACTTAACCAAGATCGATGTATTGAACTATTCCACCAGAATTTTTATACTCGCTGTTTAACCAGCATTGCCCTCCTCACAATCTTCTAATTACAGGTTTGGATCGGTGGTTAAATGTCGAAGCATATGCGAAACATAATTACTCGTGCTTTGCATATCGGCACCTGTACCGTTGATAGCCGCATAAAATCAATCTTCGAACAAAGACACGTGATAGAAGCAACTATACCGAAAGGAAAGTATAAACGAGAATGACGTTCTCATACGCGCATCCCAATCGATTCCCGACACTGTGTGCCTTACTTACAACGACTTACACGTTTCCAGTTCGGCTTGCTTTTGCTCTGACATAACAACACAGTCCAGCGGGGCAATCACTTTAAGGTTTTGTCTGCTGATTAATACGTGGGTAAAACACCCATTCCATGCGTGTCAGTGTATGCTGCCCTTTCCGTAGTGGAAAACCATAGATATGTGTTGCTAATGCGCCATGGTAAATCAAACCAAAAAACATTGTATACACAACAGACACTACAATGAAATAAACTATGCTTTTGTATTAAAATATTATGTTTTGGTAATTAAGATTATTATTTTTCACCATGATTATACATAGTAAGCGCAGGTGTCTTATCTTTTACAACGTCGAGACGTCTTCTCCTTTATACTTTCCCTTTTTTCAGTATATGTTGCCTTTCATATTCACGACTGTGGTTTAGAATATTTTTTATTCGCTAAAACCCCGTGTTGCCTCGGTTTGCATAAGACGTAGTTGATTGATAATTTCGCTCCAACAATATTAAAACAATCCGATCCAAACCTGACAATTTAATATGATCTTGTGTGAGGAATTTCACAACACGCGACGGCAATGCTGGTAAATCCAGCGAGTATTAAAAAATTCTGTGTGGATAGTTCACTGACTCAGCCCTTTTATCTCCAGGGTTATAGCCAATCACAATGGATTTATAATATCCTGGATTCGTCGCACGCTGTCACAAGTGTCGTTCTTGAATTCTTACAATTTAATTGCATTGCATACATGCACTAATGTTTTTTTTATGCACCCAAGAACTACAATATAGCATTCGTTTCGAGCTTTCAATCTCAATCATGGGTTTCTGTAATTTTGAGAAGAAACATCTATGGAAACACCCTTCTGAATAAGTTTCATCTTTTGATCGAGAGGAGACTGACAACAACATACTGAAGAGAAAAGCTAATTGAGCTCCAAGCAGTTCACAAGGCATACTCATTTATTTGGGAAATTGGTGAGCCAGCACGAAGTATCCCAATGTCAATGAGTTGGTGTGTAGAGAATATGTTTCCAGATGGCTCCTTTTTCAACTCCCGACACGCATAGTCTTGCTAAATAAAGTTACTCGGACGTGTTGTCCACATCTACTGTGCGACGGACTTTAAGACAATTGCATCGAGATTCATCAGCTGGGGTTGATTTTGATCGTGGATAAACGCTTGACCAAGATAGTTTTGACCGAACAAGTATTCTCGCCTGCTAAATAAAATCATTGCACCACCAAATTGGTTATGATTGCTCTGTAGCATTTTTATATAGAAGATGCATGCTAACTAGCAAAGTATGCTCTCCAAAGATTTTACAATAGTGTAGCCACTGCATAGTCATTCCGCAAAACAATGTGAATTATGAGACAATGACGATGCAACACCTTTGCCATTGCCAGAGATTCTTCGAAAATGTTCGTCAAGTCGGTTATTAATAATTCAAAGACTTCAAATTCTATGTCGTCGGCCATCATATTTCAAATTTGGCGCAAATTATTGAGTTCTTGGAGAACTAATTTCATGAGAATGATGCTGGTAATCGATCTCTTAACCCTCTCACACTATCGCACAAATAGTTTCTGCGATTCCGTGTCAGAGAGAGAAGTCTGAGCGAATGTTGTGCAAATGCAAATTTGTAATTCTTTGATGCAAGCCTGAATCGTATGCCAATATTAATGAAATCAAAAAGTTTTTCCTGTTACCACAGGGTGCATCTAAGAAGCAAATCCCGTCAGTTCGATCAATTTTTCTCGTTAATAAGAGTATCATATCTATACAGTCACTTCTGTGTGTTAGATCTATCAGTTTTCGTAAGACCGTTGCATATGAGACTTGATTATATCTTTCAAAATGATTGATGATCATCACGTATTTTTCTCGACTCATTTCTCTCGGATAAATATAAGCGGTACATAGCCAAATTTGTTGACGAATTGGGTGGTGGCCTAGACTTCTACTATGTTGAATTAATAGTTTGTTTGACATCATTCAAGCACATGTCCTCAAAAATTGAAATCAAAATTGGGGCCTTTTTTTTTTATTAAAATTAAATTTTATTTTTTTTTTTTTTTTTTTCTTTTTTTTCCCCCCAACTCTTTGATTTGTATAATTGGATTTCCCCTTTCTATTTCGTATTTGATACAATAAATTGATCAATTCACATAAATCATACAACACTGACAGTACTTGATATCCCTGCCAACAAATCAACATCTATTGGTGGTGTATTGATGGGAAGCATTCGAATAGATTATTCGCAAATTTCTTACACTGGGAGATACAATGTTCGTGTAATTTATTACGAGGATGAAACTGCTTCGATGTATATTACAAAGCTTATTCAACAGAATGCATCAACAAATGAGCGTCAGTCTTCGAGTCTTTTCTCAGACAATTGCAACGGGTTGCACAGGTCTACATCTGCAAGTATCCACACGAATCGCACTCAACAGTTTGCCTTAAATGTTGAGCATAATGATTCTGGCGATTCCACACATTGGGCTGTGTAATAGCGAGTCGTTAGAGATAAAAAACAGTCGATTCATTTCTTGTCTTGGACGCAGTTTATCTGTAGAGCTGGAGATAAATTCGGACACACAATGTCATCATGCGTGGGACTTACGACGATCTTGAGGATCCTGGGACTTGATATTCGTTTCCGTTCGTATAAATCTTCGGCGCCCTTGGAGGATTCAGATGTCGCACATAGCGATAGTTAACTTGTAGTTTACATGGGCATGTTCAGCTAAGATATAGCAGAGAGTGTGTTGTGCTCTCTCTCTTCGTTTTTGCATGTCTCAAAAAAAATGGTGTAAGATCTAAAGTCAGTCAAAGTGAGGATGTGGTTGCGCTGAGCAGCTCTATCGGCTACTGCGTTCTTGTGCGTGGTCAAAATACACTCTCTTGTGCCCTCTGTTCTTAAAATGCCAACATGGGCAATCGTTGCGAAAGGTGAACAAACTCTTCTGCGGCTCGTGTATTAAATTGGAAGAAGGGCACACACAGGCGATGGATGGATTCACAGCAGCCGGTCTCTTAGAAAATAGCAAGCTTCAACCTGGCTTATACCTCGTATTTTCCTTTCCCCCTCCCTGTACAATAAACAAACTGAAATAAAAGCTTGTCGCAAAAGCAGGTTAAGGAGAAAAGCTTGCCGCACCGCATAACAATATACCAAACACTTTCATTGATTAGGAAACATCTAATTGCTTGCACCCGAGGAGCCGCGTTTTTGCTTTGTTATTTTCTTGAAACAATGACACCTTCCCTTCCCTTGTAAATAAACAAAAAATTAAGAATATAAAAGCTCTTTGTCGCAAGCAGGTTTAACAGAAAGCTTGCCGCACGACATAACAATTATACTAAACACAATCTACATTTGACAAGAAACCATCTTAATTGCTGCGACGCAGATTGTTCATGTTTTTTTTAATTAAAGAAATTATCTATAGAAAGCTTAGAATCCTTCACGAGGAAAACACTCGAACAACTCAGAAAGTTAATAAACGTAGCAAACTAACGTAAAATATTGGGAAGTTTGATTGCTTTGGAGGTTGGAAAGAGGACCACGATTCTGATGTATTGGCATCACCACTTTGATTTAGTATAGCGCACATCCGATCTAAAAATATACAAAAATAAACCACTTTCTTATCTCCAGTCCAAACGACACAAGGATTCACGTCACTCAAACTAATCATCGTTAATGATCTCGGCGCCGGTGACGCGCGTCAAGGCTGAGTGGCCGACCGTTCGACCATGTATGCATCAAGCCCTGAGGATGAAGACCGACAGAATGTCAAACGCGGCAACTCAGCTTTCGGACGCCGGCGTCACCCGGACAGCCCAGATCACCCACATGACTCTAGCCTACGACTTAATCATCGTTAGATTCCACGGCTGCCAAACTCCGCGGATCAGCTCGAAACAAACCGCACATCCGGCCACGAGCGACAGGGCGGGCGCGCCAAAAAACTAACTCGGAAAACCAACAACTTCTGCGACAGCTCAGTTCGGCCGGCGCGCTGAGCCGATGGATGCGAATATCTGAAATTGGCACCCCTGCGGGACGACGCGCAGTCGGGCGGCGAGCCGGATCTGCGCATCGACTGACCAGACTGCGGCGGCGCCGCGCGCGGAAGAATTAATGGCGGAGCATACTGTAACGTCGTGGTAGGATCTACACCCAAGGAAACAGGACACGAGCTGAGTATAATAACAAGTTTTATTACCACTGTACATATTTACAACACTCACCTTAAAGGCGTTTGCCAGACCATAACTGCAGCCCTCCTCTCCCTACATGCGCCTTTGCCGAGCGACGCCTAGACAGCCGGCAAGGCCGCGTCAGTAAGATTATTTGGCACTGCTGTGCCCGCAGATTGACGATCTGCCGAATGTGTTGAACGAGACCACATCACCCTGTCCGAACTTCGAAACAACCACGTGCCCTCGGCACTCCGCACCAGCGTCTGCGGACAACAGTTTTGTGAGTCTAGCACGAGGAAAACCGAAACGTTAGCCCCTCGCGCCGCGTCTCGCCACGGCAGTCCTATTATAGGTCCAGGTCAACCTGACCTCCTAACGTCAACAAACTCCACCACCCCCGCGCCGGTCTGGAAAGCCTTCCATGCCAGTCCTGCCCGCGGACCATTTCCTGTCGGAAAGGTCCCCTTCTTGTTCTATC
>BOPP01000144.1:485376-526548 GCA_017312745.1 Gryllus bimaculatus
CTATCTTTAGATCCCCCAGCCCTCTACCTTGCACTCGGCTGCTGCCAAGCCGTGACGCTACACTACGTAGAGAAGGTAGGCTACGTTCGGCAGAAGAGCACCGGCTTAGGTGGCTCCGGGCATCAACTCAGGTCACTGCATTGTGTCTGACCGGCAGGTGATGGATTAAAGTCCCGACAGTTGCAGGATTTTCGACACTAGCCGAATGGCTAGGATGAGTTTCGCTGTGCGGAGGAGAATTCCGGCGGCCGGCTGCTCTGATCGGTAGTGGTGCGTGGATTCTCCAGTCAACACCAGGTGAATGTGGGAGCAAGACTTTAACAAACGGACCTCGAATCGCGCGCGATCTTTCCTGCCCATTGCCTGTTCTCTTTTCTCTCCTTACTTCCACACACTTATACTAACATGTACTACGATCACACATGTGGGACCAGTCGAGAGCTTAGAGCTTGTCTTGTCTGGGGCGGTGCCCCGCTGGTGGGAGACACCGGGTTGGGGATAACCCCGCTAGCCGACATGTACGTCGGCGCCGGATCTCGTCATCCACCGGGGAAGATTACATCCATCGATTCTCTTTTATTTTACATGGAGTGGTTCAGTCATACAGACCGCTCTGCCGTCTGATCGCGCAAAATTTCGCTATCTAGTAGCAAATGAAAATATCATAGGCGAATAGAATTTAGCTCAGAGGCGTCGTTTAGAATTGAAGATCTTTTACGCAGTTAATCTATGACATGTGTCAACAAGCTTTACTTTTACGAAAGAAGACATATGTAGGTTTTTTTCGCTCTTAAAAACTCGCGGATTCAAGAGGGTTTAAACCCTCGAAGTTTTGTACAACAGTCAGATACTCTAACCGTTACACCGCAGACACTGTTACAGTTCCAAAGCCGTCTGATATCAAATTAACTCTTTTAGTGGGACGTCACCCCAGTCGGGACAGGTTCTAAGCACCTGCCTAGTCTTTTCATTTGTGCGGATGAGTATGTGTGTAGGTGGGGGTAAGGAAAAAGGAAGGGAATATACAGTAGGGTTAAAAAATAGCATCACCTTTCTCACAGTTGCAATCTGCGATATAATGCTGAAAATACACCACTTGATTTGCAACAATCGAACAACTTATGGAGGTAATGGAATCATATAATTCGCATAAAGTATATGATTATCAATTCCACTACTATTCCTCCAACCTTTTTGAAAGCAGATTGGATTACGAAAATTCAGAATACCCATTTTCTTTAGGTGCTACTGTTTTTAGAGCACTACTGTAGCAAGAGATACGTATGCCATTTTTTGTACTGCTCGGATATTCGCCTGGTAATGGCCGAAGAAATGACGGGAAAACTCTTCCCCATCCTGTCCTCACTGTGAAATGGGAGCCATCGTGTGTTTTTGGTGCAATTAAACATTCATTACGTAATTCAAACCTCTCCGTCAAAGTTTGGATATCTGTAAAGCAGCAACATACTGTGAGCCACGAGCCTTCGAGACAGTAAATGTCTCACGTGGAAGGAAAAAATATAATAACACAAATAACAAAAATAATAATAATAAAATAAAAATATGTGTGGCTGTACAAAGACTGAACCAGCCAGGAATCGATCCCGGATTTCCCAGTGTATGTCCAGTTTGGCTAACCTAATGAGCTGTGGCCAGGTAATGAAATGTAAATAATAGTAATAATATTTATCAATAAAGGATAGTGTTTAAATAGTTGTCTCTCATATTATATTATGTATTCTATTTGATCGTACAAAGTTACAAAGCAACAAAAGCAGATCTGATTGACGGAGCCTCGCCAAGGAAAATAATTAATTGTTAAAATGAATAGTAATAAATGAATAAAATAATAATATTTCAAATAAATTTAATTGAACTGAATTGATCATAGGTTCCTTGACTGGGAACCTGAGAGAGAATGTTCGAATGGCCTTCACTTCTCCATGGTAAATATGATTCCAAGGTCTAATGACATTTATTTGCTTGTAAACAATGAAATATTATCAATTAATTGTAGTAAAAGATTTAGAATATAACTTCAAGTGGGAGATAATAGGAAAGAAGATACGAAAAAATTACTGGCACGAGGGAAATTTTTGTAGATCAAATTTTCCTTCCCAGAAGTATAATTGTTGCTTTATTTCTACCAGACACTAAATTTATTTTAAAAGCTTAAAAATAAACGAGTGTTTGTACGCTACTAATTCATCAAAGAAACTACAGGACTATGAATGTTACGTATTTCACAAAGGGAAAATTAAATATGATTAAACAAAATGTACCAAAAGATACGCAAAGTGCGATGCAAAAGTGAACTGGAAAGAAGCGGAAGTATTTTCTAGAAATCAGAGAAAATGTGTTTATTTATTACGGTGCACTTTGCATACGATAGAGAGAGAAAGAGCGGGAGAGAAGAAAGATAAATTAATAAAGCATAGACAAACACTAAGACAACAGAGGGAAACGGAAAAATTTTAAAATTTACAAAAACAAGATTTTCTCAAAAACTACTCTCAATTTTTTCTTTAAACTTTTGTTGACCATTTTCTCAAAAACGACTACAAATTTGTCCTTCAAACTTTTCGAACGGACATTGCTAACTGAACCCTTTAATATGACGTAATGTACTAAATGCACTCTATCAGAAGATATAAACACCATTTTGCTCTATTCTTTTGTTGTTTCAAAAATTGCAAAAATGTATTTTTTACTTGTAATTCACGTCGTTAATATTTAAATTAATGGTGATTTCTTCATATTATTATATTTATGAGTACATGTGCTTGAAATAATGTCATATAAAGTTTCTCAAAAACAATCGTTTTCTATGAAAACGAGCTCAAACTTCCACATTTTCCGAAACGCTCAAGCGCCATTTTCTCAAACACTACTACAAATTTTTCCTTCCAACTTTTCGAATGGTTTGTGCTAATTGAACCCTTTAATATGACGTAAAGATATTATATGCACATTTCGAATAATTTGTAATCACTATTGTATTTGTGAGTTTAAGTGCTTCGAATACTCCAAATAAAATTTTTTAAAAACTCAAAAATGTATTTAAAAAATTAAAGGTAGCGCTTAAACACCGTTTTCTTAAAACAGTTCCAAGTTTTCGAAGAAAATTTACCCTTTAATACGAGGTTTTACTATTCCTTGATATTCTTAAAATAATATTTCCGTTCTCCTATTGGGAAACCAAAAAATTAAGAATAGTTTTAATGTACTTGGGAGGTAATAGAAGGTAGCAGGCAAGGTAGAAGGTATAAAGAAGGTATGTGACAAATCCGAATATCTAGCTGAGACCAATGGAAATAGAAAAATACTTATACTAATACAGGAAAGTCTGTGCCATTCCATGACATTTCTATTTATCTGTAGTTTTTATGATAAATCATAGATGAGCATGAAAATAAGCTCAGTAATAAAGCAACAAGCAATTGCTACCTCACAATGACGACATTATCCATTGCCACCGTACTTTTTGCTCACTTTATTGGAATCTTGGATGAAAGGACACCAATTAATCGATATTGGAGTGCATTCCGATACACGCCCACGCCAATTAACTTCTCACTGGGGCTGAAGCGCATCGCATCAGAGATTAAACTCGTTTCTATTGTCAATGAATGAGCAACATTGGAGTATTTATAAAAGGTATAATCACCACAACATAAAGGAAATAATCAAATGTAATAACTGGCACACAGCCAAGCAATCTGTCATAAAATTTAACGATGATAAAAATTACAACGATATTCAGTGAAAATGTTGAAAAGTTTAGTGTGCGTAAAATATAAATATCTTCGCGTTAATAAAAATCTTTTGATATTGTTAATTAAATTATCTGAATTTTAATATCATGCGAAGTGTATTAATTAAATGAAACGAATGCGTTCATGTTAAGCCGTTAAGTCAATATAAATTATATGGCAATACAGTAACGAAAATTATTTCCAACAATACAATCAGTAGAAGAATCTTAATTTCACCTACGTGAAAATCAATTGTAAAAGTTGTAAACTTCTGATTTATGCGAGTAACATTTAATGCCATACATAATAATAATAATAATAATAATAATAATAATAGTAATAATAACAATAACAATACATTTTCTCTGAAAACTAAGAAATAATTCGGTTTGGTTCTAGATTTTTTGCGCACCTGCGATATGGTGTCCATGAAGATAGTGTAGTCATTCAAATATTCTCAATCAGGAATCACGGGGGATTTAGCAGCCTCCGAAATTACACGTTTGGTCTCTTAGAAGTGGAACCCAGATATGTGAAATGAAATTTCCTAAATGGTATTGTAGGAAATTATTATTTTTTATTAAATATTTTATTTTTTAATTACATTAGAATATTCACGCTTGATACTGACATATTTTTAGATTTATAAAAATACAATAGAAACTAAATAAATGTAATTTTACAAAAATATTTTTGTGGAATATTACTTAAGTGTTAGTTTTCCATTATCAATTAGCATAAAATGTCTGCAGAAAACACCGGTTTTATAAAGACACCAGATTCAAATAATTTCCTCCGGAGTGCACGTCAAGGATAAAGTAGGAAATATAGCTAATGCTCGGAGTTTTCTGTTGAATTGATCATTGGTTAGTCAGTGTGGATAAAGCTGTAAGAATGTCAATGAACGAATGATTTCGGACTCCATCACGCTAATGTTTCCATTAGTCATAAAGGGTGCTAACGAAAATGAGGTCATTGAGTAAAATACGTCTGTAGTGCTTACAGGGAGTATTTAGGCAATTTTGGCACAAACATTATTTTCATAAGCTCACAGTTATTTTACATCAATTGCAAAAATCACAGACCGTAGCTCTGTCGCGAACTCTTAAATGCGCAGCGAATCATTCATTGACGAATAGTGAGGTTCGGTGAGGAGGTATGGCGTGATTAGAGATCTCACTATCATTGTAGAACCCGAAACTACTCGTATTGTCCATCTCACGCCTTAGAAATTCCCTATCAGCAGTCTGATCATAGCTTCATATTTCTGTTACTTCTCGCCACCGTTTCGTGCTTCATATACCTACGACACATCGGATTCTACACACTGTACTTTGGTATATAATTTAAAGATAGAATATTCACATAAATTCGCCGTTTTATACCAATACATAAATGGCATGTAATATGTAATATCAGTATGTACCTTCGACACATTGTATTTTGCTAAAGTAAACTTCAAATTAGTCAGATTAGACCTTGTTCTTTAATTTAAAGACAGAATATTGACATAAAACAAACGTTTTATAACAATACATAAATTACATGTGATACATAATAACAGCAATTTTAGAACTCAATTATTTCCATCGTCAGGATTAATGGCATAAACAAATAATTAATATAATATTGTAAACAACTAACATAGTGTCAGATTTTAACCGCAGAATTTCATGAGCTAATTCACAAGAGTCACAACAGAACGCACCTTTCCTAAATTTAAAATATATTCCCTAAAATTAAGATATTTCACATATTTTCTTTCTGCCTTGATATACAAAAAATAATAAATTTAATGGCAACTTCATTTGGCTCAAGGCCGAAGTAAGCGTCGAAGCTATTCGGGTCGGGCCAGTGACAGCTATGGCACGGTCTTCCACGGAACACAGCCCTCCCAAATAATACACAAACATCTTTACTTTCCTTTCTACAGTAGTTGATGCTAAAATAGTTGTTCCACGCCACTCTATACTCCCATTTCAGAATTCAAAAATCCCGGCATTTCATGTTCCGTATTTTCCTTCGTTGGTTAGGGGTTCTAGAGAACTGTGTCCTATTACTGTGTATCCAAATATGATATTGGCGTAAGCTTAATGCTTTGGAATTATGAAAATTGCAGCCTGGGATCAGTTTCATTTGGCAAGTTTTTTTTTTCTTGCAAGATGTCCCGATCTACCTATTGACTAGTTTTTGATGTATCCAAATACGTTTCCACCGATTCACCTATCAGTAGTGTACAAAACGTATTCCATGATTACGTGCTAATCTTATAATTTCTATAAATTTATCTCTAAAGTCTTAAAATTTACTACAAATGTATATATAATATGTGATCAAACGTATCTGGACACGTGGCTAAAAATGACTTACCAGTTCGTGGCTCTCTTCATTGGTAATACTGGAATTCAATAGGGTGTTGGCACACCCTTAGCATGAATGACAGCTTCCTCTCTCGTAGAAATACTTTCAATCAGGTGCTGGAAGGTTTCTCGGGGAATGGCAGCCCATGATTCATGGAGTGCTGCACTCGGGAGAGGTATTAATGAAGCTCGGTGAGACCTGACATGAAGTCGGCGTTCCAAAACATCCCAAAGGTGTGCGATAGGTTTCAAGTCAGAATTCAGTGCAGGCTAGTCCATTTCAGGGTTGTAATTGTCGTGTAACCACTTCGCTACCAATCGCCATCCTTGAATTGCTCTTCAACAGTAGGAAGCAAAAAGATGTTTAAAACATCAACGTAGACCTGTGCCGTGATAAGTACCACACAAAACAACGAAACGTGGGAAAAAGGCGACACCATAACATCATTTTCAACGTGTCTGGATACTTTTGATCACATAGTGTTTTGTGTTTTTATTTAATGTACTACATTTAATGTCTCACATTGTGCTATGGAAATGTAAAAAATGTCAAAAATTTAGTTTTTTCATATATTAGATTAATTCACAGTCTTTAGTTATCTTTACACAGCCCCTACCTTCCACTTCAAGAATAATATGTTCCCCTCCTCTCAAAATTGTCTTTGGGCAACTACTGCTTTGGAATAAATCCACCTGTTTGTCGGCTAACTTAGTACAGTACCAGTTCGCCACAGGCTACCGCTAAGATGTCCACACTGATTAGCAGTCAGGTCATTTATTTCAATTCCTAGAGGAGCAAGAGACCTTTTGGTTCATCAGCGTCCCCACAGCTGCAGCGGCAACTCCTGTCGGTCGATGGCGACCGACGAGGAGTCGTTATGCGGATTAGAATCAGATCCGATTAGCGAACCGAATCCCGTCAAACGACTCAACAGAGCTTGAACGCCGCGACTAATTATACGTTTAAGTGCGGCATTACGAGCTCCCGATTTCTATTAATTTCCTCCCAAATACGTTGCAATATGACAGTTCATACTGCGTGATCGGATCAAGCTCTTCTATTCAAACTTTCTGAGCGCTTTATCAAACCGGAACATGCAATTTGCGATACTGCGGCGCACGTGCTTGCTCTGATCACGTGACAATCCGTTCACATTCTGGAGGTTATGTGGTCCCTGTTTAGTTTTCTTACATATACAATGAGATATCACATACTAAATTCGTATGCAAATAAAGCATCGTATGATCAACCTTTTGATCAAACATGGTCAACTTACAGATGAAGCATGGTCTATAGGCATAAAATAATTAATCAACACAACATATGATTATTGTATGATTCAATTTACTATTAATTTTGTAAGTATTTTGCAATATATGTTATATTTTATGTGAATATGTGATCGGTTCCCGCGTTCCTCTTGAAATTTCATAAGCTTCAGATCAATCTGAGAACTTGCAATTGATCATTTGTTTCTGAACTACGAAATTCTTTCATTTTATAATGAGAGGTACTTGATCCCGTATACTCTCCTCTATTGCCAATAGGGTGAAATATCACAGTCATTTAGCATTATATTTTCATCACAAATGAAACATGCAATTCATTTCTGAAACACTGTGTTTACAATCTTACTTGAAAAATTATTATTAGAATAAGTTAAATTGAAAATGCTTACACAAGTCTTAAACGCATAAACGTGAACAACAAATGTGTTACATGTTCCTGAAACTAAAATATTTAAATACAAAAAACACAACGCACCGATAAGTACTTCAAATTATTTTTATTATTTAATGTACACACTATTTCCGAGAATCAGATGTATTTGAAACTTACGTTTTGATAATTAACGTTTAAGCAAATCAAATACATAGCGTTAAAATAACAAACACTGCACGCCGGCGTTTTGATTTGCGTTTTGGTTTCTATTTTTATGAGGGAAGTTGGCGAAACAATAAATTTTAGTTAATCCGTGTATTTCAGCATTTCAATATTTCAATAAAAATATTTTCACATTTTATTACACGTGTAATAAGTACTTAGAAAAAATCATCTTCAACAAAAAAGCTGACATAACACCTAGAATTTTCTCGTAAGTGTATTCCAACAAAAGATAATGTTGGAGTGCGTCCAGGAAAGCTCACTGGATGTGCGATGTCAAACAAGCTTGCCATAAAGTGGCTGATCAATATTACAGTGAAACCCACGTCCTCTTCCACTAACACTCTTCATATTCAATTCAGCATTACAGGGACACATCATAACTACACGTGAGGATTAACAATGGGGGTCAAAACTTGTAGTATCACTGAAAGTACTTGCGGAGTTTTCATTTCCATTCAAAATGAAAACCAAACCGCCAGTGACTACCATTTTCACATGTGTAATTATGAGATGAAATCTTATCAGTAACCGGTAATATTCATTCACTTGACACACATGCCACATAGCGAGATATATATATTTACATACACTCCGTCATTTGCGCATCTAATTGTTTTTTTTAATCGGTAAAGTTTGTAAATACTGATTTCGCCTGGCATATGTTCTATGTATTTCGTTGTTGTGCACACGATTCCTCGGCATGTATTTTTAACTCACAACAAATTAAAAGTACACATAAGTAATGCAAATATTTCCAAGTTTGAAGATTGATACAAAATCCAAATCAAGGGAATTATATCTTAGTATTAAATAATTTTTCTCTTTGATGAATAGATTAAATTACTTTTAACCAGGTTTAAATCATGAAAGATACATTTTCAGAACATTCAAAAAATATTCTGACGCGCTCATTGTTTAAATTAATCTATATGTTTATTTACATTAAAAATAGAAATGAATGCCTGAGAGAAAAAAAGAGAAAATTCTACACGTGTTATTATAATTAGTGACGAAATAAACATATCAGAATTTGAACAAAGGATCCCTCTGAAACGAAATGAAAGACATCAATTGAGGTGGCCAATATTCATATTAAATGCTGTCAATAAGGTAAGAATGGAGAAGCTAATAAGTATTTCTTACAACTTAAGATAAATTCTATTCCATCTAATGTTAGTTCTGTTAACAACAGAATTAACTTCTGACTCAATTTAACCGTATTCGATGCGTGTGGATCCGGTCCGATTCAGTAGAACTAGTAGGCAATCAGTTCCACACAATCGATCTCATGAGTGAGTGATAGCAGAACCAACCGCACGACCCTCGCGACTTTTCCGCTGAGCAGACCAACCGCAGGTGTCCCTGGGTATGTTTACGTTACGCGCCACTAGTGTAGAGCTTGATGCGTTGTTTCGCAGCGTACCGCATCGCGTCGCATCGCTTTGCGTTGCGTCGGATCGCATCACGTCGCGTCACGTCGCGTCGCATCGCATCGCATCGCATCGCATCGCATCGCATCGCATTGCCTCACACAGTATCACGTCGCATCGCTTCGCGTCGGATCGCATCTCATCGCATTGCTTCGTGTCACATCGCGTCGCATCGATTCGCTTCGCGTAGTGTCGTGTCGCATCGCATCGCATCGCATCACATCGCATTGCATCACGTGGTATCGCGTCGCATCGCATCGTGTCGCATCGCATCGTGTCGCATCACATCGTGTCGCATCACATCGTGTCGCATCGCATCGTGTCGCATCGCAAGGCATCGCGACGCGACGCGTCACGTCGCATTGCACCCACCTTGCCTTATCATGCCTTGCTCCGCCTCGTCCTAACCCGCCTCACCCCATATTCTCTCCAGTCACAACCCTCAACCCAGTCCATCTCACCTCGCCCAGCCCCCGCCCTTCCCCCCCCCCATTCTATCCCGCCTCACCTTCCTTGCGCCTCCTTGCGCCCTTTTCTCTCGACTCTCTACCCACCTCCAACCTCTCCTCTGCCCATCCCATTCACTCCGCCCCGCTTACCACGCATCGCCCTACACTGCAGCGCTCTGCCTCGCTCCCCCACCCCGCGCGGTTAGGCTCATCAATACCATCCATGGCAGGCGATCAATCCCGATAATTAATTGGTTCAGTCGCCCGCCACGGGAGCGCGCCCGCCGCGCCTTTGTGCCCCAGGCGCGAAGGGCCCATTAGATAGCGCCCCCCCCCCGTGCCCCTCGCATGTACTACGTCCCCCCAACACTTTTTTCTTTGCGATATTCATTTCGTTTGACACAGGAACTAAAACGTAACCTGTGATTCGTTTCACCAATCGCGAAACATCAATTGTTACAATCCTGGATTCTTGTCATGTATTCAAATGATTCTGATTTATTGATTGATCGTTAGTGATTTCGGGCGAGTCAACTGATAAGGTCATTAGTCATGTAATTGTAGTGCATGTTTTCTCTTCGGGGGGTGATCTTTCCTCTGGATGGCGAAACCCGGAGCCGACTTGCCATCGGCTAGTGGTTTTTTTCTCAACGAGATATCTCACCAACGGGGTACCGCCTCAGTCGCGAAAAGCTCTAAGCTCGTAGCCGTCTCCCGGCATGTGTTATACTGTAGTGGTAGTGTGTCTTTATGGGACAAAAAGTAGGAATGAAACATCGCCCAAGGTTCGTGGCCCATTTGGTAGGATTTAGCCGCAGTTTGCGTCTGCGGGTAGGAAAAAACACGGAAAACTACCTACCAGAGAAGGCGGCAGCTGAAAGTCTCCTCCAGACAGCGGCTGGACTCGACCTAGCTGGTGTCGGAAATTCTGCTATCGGGGCTCGAACCAAGGACCTGCTGATCTGAGGCACTTCAGCGATATTAGTTGGCTTCCTGAACCCCCTCTCCGGTTTAAATGAATCCGGATATGATTTATTTTGACCCTAGGTAAGTTATCTGCCACATGCCAACGCTTCGGTGAGTTATTTCACTAATGATTGGCGCGTAATGCCATTGGCGAGTGTGATGTGTTGTGGGGATGAACTATGAGCAGTATGATTGTAATGTTGGGAAGGGAGATTCAAAACTTCCATGAGTTTCGTGCTGCCAGGATTCTCCTCTACGCATTGGTGAAGTCTAAAAATGAATATGATGGTAACCGTAACAGATGGTTTTAAAATATACCGCTGTGTGTACTCAAACAAAAGACCTTCGTGTTCACATAGATTCAACTTACATACATAATTATGAACAACGTAACGATCAATAACTATCTCCAATTTGATAATTCTACTAAGCCAGAGTTCTGGTTTTTACCCTTTGAACTATTCCTTCTTACCCGAAAAATACTTCTTACGCAAAAGATTCTACATTAAGTTCGCAGGTTCGTGAACAACCAGAAAACATAATCCGGTTTACTATCTTTATCAAATTATGTCCTTTTCTCCACTACATTAAACTATCGAAGCCTGATTTTCATTGATAAACTGATGCGAAAACACTTGTGTTTAACACCGCTCTTCAAGATAATATTGTATAACACGTGATTATAAGCATCAGTTTTCCATCTTTTTCTTCTTATTCTTCATTCTTATTATTATTATACTATTATTATTATATTATTATTATTATTATTCAAGATAAGGCCTTCCAACATTCACAAGTTGTAAGTGAACGTCATTCGGAGGTGTGACAAACGTTCTGCAGAAGTCCGATGCAGGGACGGAGCGTACAATAACTTTTCTCCTTGGATTAGCGTACCACCAGTGTTTGAGACTACGTCACACCTACTTGGTTCTATCATTCAGCATGATTATTATGAATTTGAAATGACCACTCTTATCACTCATCTCATCTTTACATAGAGGTTACGAGTATTAGTGAAATAAATTCGTACATTGTTTCGTTTTGCATAGTTTGCACACTGTATACTATCTGATACACGCAAAATCGAAGAAAAAATTGTTCTTTACTAAACAGAGCTGACCGAGAAAGATTCAGAGAGGATTACAATTCATATAAAAATGACAAATAACAGTGCCTGCAAATGCTTTCACTCTGAAGCCATATACAGGATGTCCGAGGGAAAAAAACTCGACATTTTGCAAATAAGCTGATAAGACAATTTAAAGCATATTTTGTCTAATAAACTGATTCGATGTTCCCAATAGGTGAGCCGCCATTAGTAGTCAAAATTTGGTTTCAAAAATGCTTTCTAAGCAAAACGTTTCACTGCAGAAGCATAGAAACTATGTTCAATTTCAACAAGACACTTAACTCCTTTGAACACACACCCTTGCCTTTCACATAACTACTCGAATGTTGACCGAGAGATCGCGTGTCCCTGAAAGAACGATGTGAGGAATCACTAGTTTTCTTCACTCGTGATGCAATATTACCCTGCACGTGTCGACAATACACCTTTTTGCCTGAGAGTTTTGCTAGATTGGAAAGGAGATGATGAACAATACTTGGAATCCAGACGAGTCTAACGTATTAGAGAAAGACACATTTTTGTTGAAGTAGTTCGTCTCTTTCAGATACAAAACAATAATCCATGATTTATTGTCATATATAAAAGCGGAAAGTAAATTCAATTTGGAAAGCGGAAACAAACAATATATATTCAGATTCAATAATAGCAAATATGTGAGATTTTTCCTTGTTTCAATGCTGGAGATGTTCAAAAATAGGAGGAGTGATTCAAATATATACGGAGAAAAAAAACGCAATTTTCCAAAATCACGGATACCGATCGGGAACATGTAGCTTGTCCCGGCTTGAGCGGTGACACGATGTTGGGAGATACCTGGCTAGAGAAAATCCCCACAAACCGACGTGTAGGTCGACACCAGATCTATGGGTAAAGGTCACCATCTCCCGTGACAAAATACGCACTAAACCTATGAGACTAATGACCATATCACATAAATATGGCGTCCAGATGAGCAACAGCAATTCAAGCAATCTCAGTATAAGTTGTGCACTTTAAAAGAAAGAGAGACCTATGTTTATTTAATAACTATACCCATTCGAAATCTCAAGGCTGAAACACAAGAGACTGAAAACTGTAAATAGCAGACCTACTTCCTAGCCCAGAGTTCACAGGAAACCTTAATTTGCGCCCTGAGAATCCGCTATTCCTGTGCAAGAGAGTTAAACTTCAACTTACCAAACACCACAGCTTCCAGCGCCTATTTACAACGAAATTCCTCCGGAGTCAATTAAGCAGTTAGAAGAATAACTTCCGAAACTTTCGTCGCAGAGTCGCCGTCACGTCACCACCCAGTTCCGGTTCTCGCCACCAGAACGCATCAGCATCGCGTTGTTTCTCCGACCTCCCCCCCGAATTTGAGTCTTGTGTTTCGAGCGTCGTCTTGGGGAGCGCGGCTTCAGAAGAGCGACGTGAATTTCAGCGTCTCGGCTCCAGAAACTTGGAAATGAATTGGGGCATCTGCCAGTCGGCGGCGGAATGCAAATACAGCGTTGGGTGAGCGAGCGAGCGAGAGCGAGAGAGAGAGAGAGACAAAGAGAGACAGAGAGACAGAGAGAGACACAGAGAGAGAGACACAGAGAGAGAGACACAGAGAGAGAGACAGAGAGAGAGACAGAGAGAGACAGAGAGAGATGAGGGGAGGGAGGATAATTGGAGGGAGGCAGAGAAAGAGAGAGACGAGGGATGGAAAATTTCGAGTGGAGTTGCGATGAACATCTGCATTCAAACGCGCTAGGCGCGAGCACCGGCGGGGGCCGAGGCTGTTGATGTCATCTTTTTTTAATGAGGATTATGACGTCCGACGGAAGCATGCACTGGCAACATGATGGCACACGTTGAACCTTCCACGAAGACTTACAACTAAGATTAAGTGTTTGCAATGATGATGTATGTCTTTTACAAACGAGTTAATTAAAATAACAATAATAATTAAAATATCGTTTTAGTTGATAAAAACCTAACACGAAGGTCATGTGAGGTATAATGCACCTAAAATTGAGCTTGAATGTAGATAATGCAAATTTTACCATAGGTGTGCCAGTAAATATATGAGAAGTAACCATAATTTTTTGTGTCACGCGAGAAATGAAATACAAATTACACAGTACCACACAGCGTACATTTTACTACCCCAACTGCACTAGTTGTATTTCATTAATAAAAAAACACTTTAATCACCTTCTGCTAACTTTTAATTTTACAGGAAAATTAAAATGAATAGTGTTTCATCTTAAAAAAGTAGGATTAAAGGACACCACAAATACGTAAATTTAATTAGTGTCATAAATATGTTTATTGCCGCCTAACATTATCTACTTGTACTCAAGCCTCAGATAACTACAAAAATTGTCATCATGACCAATTTTACTTCAACAATAATAAAATAAAAGTTGTTAGAAAAAAATTGTATCATGAACTTATTGTTTCTTTCACACGTCCCTTAGCGTTTCCAAATGTTATATTGCCATTTGACACAAGATGCCATTTAATTTATTATGTAATATCTGTCATTATCTTAAGTGTTTAGTACTGTACTCTAATGAATTGCTGCAAATCGTTGTAATGAATGTAAATGAAAGTAATTTCTTATCAGTTATACATAGCGTCAGAAAATTGGTTTTGTCGAATTTGTTATCACATACACATAGAGTCAGAAAAATAGTTTTGTCAAAATAAAATGCATATTAATCATTAATATTGTTACAAAGCACACAACCCGGTTTACAACTATTTATTTACGAAACTTACACTTGCATAATAAAACTCTTGTAAAAACATAAAAAATATAAAAAATCTGCCTTTCTCCAACCCACAGTACCCAGTTTTTTGATCTCGATAACCACCCGTTTCCCTCTCTTCATATGAAATACATGGGAGACTTCTTCTGCAGATCGCCAAGCAACTGCGTGTGCAGTCGTTCGTCGGACAGGGTCTCCAAATTCTGCCCGGACAAGTAAACTCTCGCCCGATAAGCCGCCAGGTGCGCGTAGTATGTGGGAGCAGGATAGGAGACGCTGCGCGTGCAGCGAGAAAACAAATGACACAAGAAGTACGTCACCTCCTCCAACTCGTCCTCCGACAGCCTGTTGTCGTCCCACAAACAGTGGTACTTGGTGGGCCGGATAACCCCTTGAATGCTGGTGTGGCTCACCAAATAAAAATCGCGTTCGGTCGGGTGTGTAATCGTCGAGTCTACGATCGTCCCGGGCACCACGTTACAATTCTTTCCGTCCGAGTCTTCCCGTTTGGTCGGAAACAAGCGAGTGTGGTGTCGCTTTTGAACGACTAGAAACGTTATAGCCGGTTTGTAGTCGCGTTCCAGTTTCGAGCATGCGCTTCGTATAGCGGTTAGTTCGCTGTCGAGAACTTGCTGAAACTGTCCTTCGCTGACGCCATCCCTGTAGAACAATATCCGAAGAGGTTTCATTTGGCCTGTTTTGTGGTAGAAGTACAACAAATGCTGGCGCATAATCGACTCCAAATCTTGAATGATCTCCATTCTGGATGGCTGTAAGCGGAACTGAGTGTTGTACTGAAAGGCTTTCGGGTCGTGACTAGCGCACACGGCAGCCACGGATGGAATTTTGGTTTCGTCCGGTGACGGGTGAGTCACGTCTGCTCCTACTATCATGATTGGTTTTTGGAATATCTTGGGCCTTGAGATATCGTGTAGGGTATGGTTTATGCCGTTCAGTTTGGAATTGACTTTCAGAAGAATATTCTGAGCGGTCGCGAAGTCCATTCTCTTCACCATAGTTGTGCTCTTTACGCACTGTGTCAACACACCGACCGTCAGTTCCGCCACCTGTTTGATAAAGGCGTATTCTGAACCCTTTTCAGAAACGACTACCACCACTAGTTCGCACCCAACTTTAAAACAGTCGCGAAAATACGGTTCCAACTCTGTTCTCATCTTTCTGGCTTCCATTCTACGCGTAGGATGCGGGTCGCTTATGGACATCCCCAGCTTATTCCCTTGCGTTATAAACTGAGCAATAAATTTTACAATAACATCGTTCGGAACCCGATCGTCCAGCACTAACACTGTCCATCTTTCCAGCCTCCGGCCATTAAGGAAAGGTCTAGGTTGCCAAACTCCTCTTTGGGGAAGCAGACCTTCCTTGTTTCGATATTCCAACTTCGGAGGATCCAACACGCGAGCTTTCACTTCCTGGAAATTTTCGGTCACCCGGAAACCAAATTCTTGAACTTGGGGGCTGGTACTGAACCTTGCTCTAACCAGAGCGTCTTTAATTTTCCTTTCTCTGTCCATTGTGCTGGTCGCCGCTTTGCGAATCATGCTTGCTGTTTGCCTGTCGCTCAATTTCTTTTGTGTCACTTGTCCTCCGGTGATGGAACAAAACTCTAAGGGAAGATAGATGGGCACTTGACGTTTCAACGAACCGACGTGAAGGCACGGCAGATTCTTGTACCTCAGCTGAACTTTTTTCTCCCGTCTGTAGTAATCTTCCACGCTAATATGTTCCCCACTGTCAAGTTCGAAATGTAATTGCGGGGGTGGCAAGGCCACATTGTTCACTTTATAGGTTCTCTTCGAACTGGGATTGTTCGGCAGCACGTAATCGACCTTCAAGCCGATAAGAAACTTTTTCAACTTGTACATATGCACATCCGACAACCCGTTGTCCACATCCAAGGGGTTCCTCGAATCCACGCACACATCCTCCAACGCGTTCAACAACGACTGCGCCTGCGGGAAACCTTTATGCACCACATCCACATTCACAAACGGCTGCCAGCCCAAGTTTACACTCTGGAACAGTCCGTACCACATTTCGTACCCATCGCCCAGCGGTTCCACTGTACCGGACGGCGGCGTGAAGTAGGAACGCCCAACAGGCACGAACCACAACGCCGGGGCGCACCTCAGCACGATATCCAGCACTTGAATCGCCTGCTGGGGGGCTTCCAAAGACGTCCCGCTCTTCATGTAGGTGGTCAAAGAGGTCAGATCCACTCGGGTGGCGTACTTGAGCACGATCTTAAACTCCTTCTCCTTCTGGCGCTCGCCGTCCATCACCTTGATGGTGTCGCGGAACTCCGAGTTGTGGTTGAAGGGCAGAGGAGTGGCCGCGTACAGGTTCTTCCGGCCGTCGAACGCCGGGAAGCGCTCGGGGAAGTGCTTGGCGCGGAACTCTTCCAAGGCGCGACGCAGCAGCCTCTTGGGCTTGTCCGGGTCCACCGCCACGTCGTAGTGCACGGCCGTCTTGGTGTGCAGCGTCTGGATGTTGAGGGAGAGGTGGTTGGTGCGCACCACCGTGTGCCGGCCCTTGCTGCCGGCCGCCGTGTGGCACGTGCGCGTCGGGATCTGGAAGCCGCCTCGGGGCGCGGAGGATGCGGGCGTTTTGGAGTCGTGACCTTCCACGAGCTCTGAGAAAGCTGGCGATGGGGTAGTCGCTGCTACGTCTCCACTACCTGAAGACGTAAACAAGTAATAAAGTAATATTTGTTTCTTATAATCAATGTGACGTAAATCTTTTTTAAAACAACATTATTTAATGAGCTCAATTTTATTTATGGGCTACATTAAATATCCGCTTCGAAGCAATGTCTGGTTGTTTTAAAACAAATACAGACGTTGAAGTCGTAGGCTTCCGCGGCCAGAGTCATGTGCGTGATCTGGGCTGTCCGGGTGCCGCCGCGTCCAAGGCTGTGTTGCCGACGTTTCGACCATCTTGTCGTGGTCTTCCTCAGCCCTGGGGAAGCATACCAGCCCTGAGGAAGACCACGACAAGATGGTCGAAACGTCGGCAACACAGAATTCCTCGCGGCGACACCCACATAGCTCAGGTCACAACTAGAAACGTTTTGCAAACATTTTTACAAAAATAACTGCCAATAAATGATAGTAACTTTGAAATATTATAAGATGGAATTAAATTTAAAAATATAATCTAAGAAATACGATTCAATGTTCTTGTATTAGAAGTGGAAGATAACGAAAATGTTTGAAGATCCTAATTATAATATTATGTTTGCTTTTTATTGTAGATTTATTATGTAGTTTGTGTTTATTAAATTAATTTATTTGCTTTTCTTCGGTGTAAAAGGAAAAATATTGCATACTTTTTTTAACAAAAAATGATGCCAACAATAGTAGTAAAATGGAAACTATCCTAAATATTAAATAAAATTTTTTTTCACGCAGCCTAAAAAATTGAACACTGGAATATAATATGTTCCTTACATTAATAAATATATAAATTGTTCATCGCATCATTTAAAAATATTAACTAGATTGGAACAATAAGGGAAAATTTTTCAAATTAGCAATTCTTTTTCAAACATTTTTCAGCAAAAAATGCTGATAAATCCAAAGTTTTGGCAAAATGTGACGTACCATACCTTGACCTATGGCAAAACAGTTTCTGTGACTTATACTAACGAGATTGCCTGTTTGCAGAAAGAACGGCTTAAATACGAGCTGACTTTATTTCAACCAATAATGTTTTTATTCCATATCCCGAATGTTTTGTAAAGTAAATTTAAACAATGTGTACTTCTGGAAGCTTATTATCAAACGCTTTCTACTCACAGACTTTATTTAAAAAAAAAACAACAATGAACCGAAGTACAGAAAACATTATGTGAATATTGTTAATAGCCTGTGAAACAGAATTAATGAGTACTCATTTCTCGTAAAATACTTTAATGTGTTGCGGCTCCATTCAAAATGTATGGTTTCTGTAGACATATGGCCCCTACGAATATGTAATAGCGCCCCTCAGAATCCAGCCTAATAGTAGTGCCTATAGTAGAATAATAAGCCTCACAGCAGCACGCATCTGCAAGTGTGTGTTTGATAAATCTCTTAATATGATTGTGCACATGTGATATATTTACTATTAAATAGTTCTTCAATAACCCTACGATAATAGAAAATGTAACGCCAAAAACAAATGAGATTTTGAAGCATAATTGGGTGATAATCATTTTTGCATACGAGGCTTGCATACTTACAATAAATAGATCCCTGTCTAATGAGAATTGTATCGCGAAAGTTTAATTGCACCATTGCCAGTAAGAAACCCCAGTGAACATTTCTATCGCGAATAAAAAAAACATTTACATTACCATCACGAATAAGAAACTCCAGTGTATATTACAATTCTCAATAAGAAAATTCAGTTCACATATGCCTCCCGAATGAAAACGATAGAGTACATCTACATCCAGAATAAAAACTTCAGTACACACCTACATCCAGAATAACCGTCAGTGCACATCTACATCCAGAATAAAAACTTCAGTACACATCTACATCCAGAATAACCGTCAGTGCACATCTACATCCAGAATAAAATCTTCACTATATATCTACATCCCGACTAAAAACGACAGTGTTCATTACCCTGAGGCGAAGCTCCATCGCCAGGCCTCAGCTGCCTGCGAGTCTCCCCGACCACTACTCGTATAGTACCTTGAGGTGAAGCTCCATCGCCAGGCCTCAGCTGCCTGTGAGTCTCCCCGACCGCTTCCACGGGCGGCGCTTCGGGCGCCATGGGGCTCTCCTGCGGCGGCGAATCAGCCACCGGCGAGCTCCGGCCGTCCCTCTTCTCCGGCGCCGGTTGCCCGCGCCCGCCCCACGCGCTCTTGGACGAGTCCTGCAGCCCCACCTTGGGTGCCGACTCGCTCTGGCACGGCGCGGCAGGTACCGGCCCTGGCCTGCCCGCTGCCGCCAGGCCTCGCCCCCTCCCGCGACCGCGGCCGCGGGCCTTCAGCGGCGGGAACTGCGGGAAGTTTGTGTCCGGGCTGCTGGCGACGGGATTGCTACCCAGGGGGGCGGTGGAGGGTGGCTGGTTGGCCGCTGGTCGTGGAGGCTGCTGGCCGACGGGTGATGTGGGTTGTTGAGTTGCTGAGCAAGGTCGCGCTTCATGAGGTTCGTTTTCGTCAGCGGTGGTCGGGTCCAGAGGTTTGTTATTCTGGGCTTTTTGAAGTGGCTGTTGATCGGGTTCGGCTGGACAAACTGTGGCTGGAACTGAATGAGTAAACTCATCTGGCCCTGCAGTCGCATTTGCTTGATCCTGATCCGGTGTTTTTCCTTCGGGCTTTTCAGAATGAGGTGACGCTGTGTCTTCTTGGTGTGGTTCTTCTCCTTCGAGATTCGATTCTTGAGGTTTAGCTTGTTTCGAGCGACCCTTCTTTTTCCCCATTTCGATCGATAAAATTCAATAATATAGGAAATATTATACAATTTGTTTTTTTATTACCTAGGTGTTTACATAACACAGAAACTTGCACCAGATTTTACACAATTATTTCTTCGTACGTACGTACAATCACGTTTGCTATATTAATTAGAAATTGACGCACTGTAATTTGTTTCCTAGCACATTGTAAGGCAAAATCAAAATTACTGGCTGCACGATGATGCATTACCTAACCTCCATAGATCGCGTTGTTCAAATGTTTGTCAAAGAGTAATTGAACAACAAATAATATGCCACCTATTCTACGAAGTTTTGAATCTGGAATTCATGCATGGAAATAAAAGTCAACTATTTTATTCATTGCAACACTAACTCAGTTTTGTTTACTGCTGATTTATTAATTGTGATAAAATAACATGATTATTTAATTATCAATTTAAAATAAACACATAGAATACTGCCGTGTCTACGTATATAATATTTCTCGTGTTTCACATATTTTACATAACTCTTACAGTAGAATAAAATATTTTCTTATATGCTTTTGAGCAAGTACTGAAACTTGTTTATAATACTAAATTGATATCACTTTTCAAAGCTGACAAATTTGAAGAAGACCATCAAGTGTTATTATTTCTCAATCAAAAAAACCTTCCTTCATCCACCAGATGAAAGAGATTTTGTGAGCTTGCAGTACCTCTACATTTTAATATAAATTAATTTTATTTTATAACTCTTTTATATAAACGAACACATAACTCAACATAATTCGTAAAACTTTGATTTATAAATAATAAGTAATCCTCATCTCAGTACTCTTAAAACCAATAAAAGAAACAGATATTAACAAATCCCTTCAGTGATATTTAACCAGTGAAAAACTGCGAAAATATTTTCCCACTGAGAGACTTACTTCTAAGTAACCCACATATATACTTTAGAACATCACGCAATATATATTGTAACTTTTGAATATATTTGTAGGGAATTCGCAACAAGCATGTCTCATTGTGACAGACTTGTCGCATGAAATTTCGAACTAATTTCTCACAATTTCTTCCATTTCAATAAGAATCAATAACATACAACTCCACATCTCGACCTTGCTTCTACCACAACTATTCTGAACGCACCGTGTATAACACGCAGTACCTTCTGGTAACGGCTGCTTCTGACCAAACCGCAAACAGGTCTCGCCCATTAGTTGCCGTCTTGGTCGCTAGGAGGTGGGGGAAACAGTGCGACCACCTTCGTAATTAAACTTCGCAGGGTTGGTCGCAGCACGTGCTGCGGCCGGCGCACTAGGGGCACTTGGGGGCGGTTGGTCGTACAGAACCAACTGACCGCACATCGCCGACATGCGACAAATCTCCGAAACACAGGACGTTCCAGCGGCTGTGAATTAAATTGGGCGAGCAGGAGCCCCGAGAGACATCTTGTCTTCCGCTACACAATTTATGTCATACGTACGAAATGTTGTGACAGATACGTTTTATCTTCTTGTAAAATAACACTAATTTGTTGTACAACTTTAAATCTCGTATTTTTAACACTAAATACAGCTATCTGTCGTACGCGAACTGACCAACGTATATGTCATCTCATTCTTCCACAACGAGCAGCAATACTCTCACCAAACCATGGGTTAATTAATTGATTGTTAGTGATTCCAGGCGCGTCAACTACTAACGTCATTAGTCCCGTAAGTCTAGCGGTTTTTTTTTGTTCGGTATCTTGTCTTCCGCTACACAATTTATGTCATACGTACGAAACGTTGTGACAGATACGTTTTATCTTCTCGTATAGTCAGTTCTGTAAAATATGACTAGTTTGTTGTACAACTGCGAACATACTTCACTGCCCTGAGCCATCTCACTTTAAATCTTGTACTTTTAACAATAAATATAGCTATCTGTCTTACCCGAACTGACCAACGTATGTGTCAACCTATGCTTTCACAACGAGCAGCAGTACTCTCACCAAACCATGGGTTGATTAATTGATTGTTTGTGATTCCGGGCGCGTCAACCACTATGGTCAGTAGTCCCGTAAGTGTAGCGTATGTTTTTTGCTCGGGAGGTGGCGGTGGTCTTTCCCCTGTTGAATGGCGAGATCCGGTGCCGACCTACCGTCGGCTAGCGGGCTTTTCCCCAACCAGGTATCTCCCACCAGAAGGACACCGCCCCAGACGGGATACGCTCTAAGCTCCCGACCGATCGCCCGCCATGTGTGGTAGTGTAGGGCATGTTAGTGTGTCTGCTAGGGGTGAGGATAGGACAAGGAAGGGGAAGGAAAGATCGCGCGCGGACCGTGGCCCGTTAAGATACTGCTCCGGCATTCGTCTGGCGTTGATCGGAGAAACCACCAACAGAAAACTACCTATCAGAGCAGCCGGCCCCTACAATTCTTCTCCAGACAGCGACTAAATTCGATCTAGCTCGAAAGCTAGTGTCGAAAATCCTGCCACCGTTGGGAGTCAAACCTAGGACCTCCCGGTCAGAGGGACTGCAGTGACGTCAGTTGATTCTCTGAGCCATCTCTCCCGGTAGTACTCTCTTAATATCTTGTTGAACGTTTAAAAGAGAGTGTCACTTTAGTGCCATCAAAAGTGGAAGCGCTTAAACGCATAGATTGGCAACTTGTGTAGTAGCTTAATATGTTTGATGGATGAACGTTCGCTCTACCTCTTTGCTCCATCATAATCTGCAACCTCTTTTTATCTTATATCTGTTTGGACACAGAACTGTATGTAATTCGTGTATCTCGCAGCAATACCATGATTGAATTTTGTGTTGATGGTTTCTCATAAATTGTATAAACCGCCACATTTTCCTTACTGAATTAAATATTTTCACTACTAATTTTCTATTAGTGCAAAAACAAAAAATAGAACTAGGCACCCCCCGACCAAGTGAAATGTCTATGTGAAAATATCTAGGATCTCGCCAAAAATCCAAAAATTAAGTGAGAGTTTCGATTTTGAAAGAGAAATGCAAATAATGCAAATATTAACTCCACCTATTATTATACTAAGCGTGCCGACAGATTTCTCATATCCAGTGCGATACGATGCAACTGATGTCATGAGACTGTAATGTTTTAAAGGAAGAGGCTGCGCGCCATTAAATATTTAATATTCTCGAGTTGCGCTGTGCGACTGAAACCTTTTTTTATATTCATGTTATGTAACGAACTGTTGTGCAACGCATATTCGTATAGTGCGATAGGAATGTCTCTCCACAGTGTCATCTTGCTGGTGAGGGTGTTAGTAAAAGAAAAAAAACGTTGGTAACACGAGCTGTAGCTAGTAACAAAAGAAACCTATGTGCATAATCACAACAATCTTGACATATGCTGAAAGTGTTGTCTCCTTCTCTGGTTTCCCTGTGATCTAGTGGCAACCAACATAAATGCAATTTTTAATAGGAGGCACTCATTCGGCATGGTGCGGACACTCTTTCCTGGCCTACTGTACTATACTATGTAATATCAATATTCGCTGTTTTTGTTAAAATACTTTATTTTAGTGTTGAAAGATTGTATTTCATTTGCTGCTCCTGGGCAGAAAGGATTCATTTGGCAACATTTTGTGAGGTTTTGTTCGGCAGAATTTTTGCATCTGCAGGCCACTAGTTTAGTCTCGATTCAATTAAAATTTAATAGTTTTCTATGTCTCGCCCGTCTTTGTACGATTCACTTTTCATTTCATTTTGCTCTCTTTCTATTTTTGTCTATTTTTTCATAAAAGCGTAGCAAATTATTCTTTTCATCAAATTATACGAAAGCACATTAAGAGCTGGCAAAGAGTTTTCGAAATACTGTCAGCTTCATCAGCTACGAAATTAACTGCGGTTGCCATAATTTCACGCGTTGAAACGAGACCCATTATGCAGTCTGCCACAGAATTACTCCTACAGAGTACAGAAAAGGGAGGTTGGAGAATTTTCATTCGAAAACTGAACAATTAAAGACTGGAACAATTTCCCTCCAACAGGCATATCTTCAAAGTTTGAGCAATTTAAAAATAAATTACTTTCAAGCTGTGAATGTGTACTACATTACTAAACATTATTGTTTTCACATGTTGAATTATTATTCTCATTATTATACAGTTGTAATATAATAATAACTATCTGAGCCAATGTGAACATTCCGTCTCAGTAAAAAAATGTTTTAAAAGTAAAACAAGTGATGCAAGAATAGACAACACTTTCTCGCTCGTATTTTAAAGCAAAATTACGCGAAAAGTACTTACATTTTCGCCAAATTGTACATGACCTTATTTCAAAATCTATCTTTTAAGAACACATTTAATTGATGGAAATTCTCAATATTCATAATTAGGAGGCGGATTTCAATGACCAAAATCATTGCTAAAAATCAATAAAATGCTCTTATAATGTTTTCAAAATGCCCTAAAAACAAACAAATGACTTAATTGTAATGTAAATTATGTTACAAATTGATCAAAACCGCTTCAATTGAACAACTCAAGCTGATGAGTATGTTACTAATGTAATCGAGGCTTCTTCCTTTTGTTCAAGTGAACTGAACTGTCAAACTTTTGATTTGTAATCTGAAACCGTAACTTGTGGGCGGATTTCGTGCAAAATCTATCGTATGGTGCAACTTTCCAATCATTAAACAGTAGTTTCCATTCATGAGTGCTGAAAAATAATTCTAGAATGCAAAAACAGTGTTGTGGAAAGCGCGTTTCCCACCGAAGTAACTGCTGCTAACAGTCGCCGCAACTGGTCGCTTTGCTTGCCCGAAACAGACTCTGCAATTTAACTTTGCAGGCCGACATCGCGGTCACGGCTCCGGCCCCCTCCGCAGCACTGTGTAGGGTTGGGACTAAGGGAAAGACGGTAACCACAGACCGCGAAGGGGAGCCGGTGACGGAAGATTTGGCGCGTGATGAGGAGAGAGAAAATGAGTGACAGAGGAGAGAAGAGAAAAGATGAAAAAAGAGAGAGGAAAAAGGAGACAGCGAGAGAGAGAGAGAGAGAGAGAGAGAGAGAGAGAGAGAGAGAGAGAGAGAGAGAGAGAGAGGAAGGTGGAAAAGAAGAAAGAGATGTGGAAAAGAAAAAGAGGTGTAAAAAAGAAATAGATGGAAAAGGAGAGGTAGGGGTGGTAAATGAGAAAAATAAATGGAAAAAGAGAAAGGGAGTTGGGAAAGAAGAGAAGGGGAAATGTGAAAAAAGGTGTAAAGGAGAGAAAGAGGGAAAGGAGAAAGGGAAAGAGAGAGAGGGGGAAAGGAGGAAGGGGGAAGAAAGAGGGAAAGGAGAAAGGGGGAAGAAAGAAGGAAAGGAGAAAGGGGGAAGAGAGAGAGGGAAAGGAGAAAGGGGGAAGAGAAAGGGAAAGGAGAAAGGGGGAAGAGAAAGGGAAAGGAGAAAGGGGGAAGAGAGAGAAGGAAAGGTGGAAGAGGGAAGAGAGAGAGAGAGGGAAAGGAGGAAGGGGGAAGGCAGAGATGGAAAGGAGAAAGGGGGAAGAGAGGGAGAGGGAAAGGAGAAAGCGGGAAGAGAGGGAGAGGGAAAGGAGAAAGCGGGAAGACAGAAATGGAAAGGAGAAAGGGGAAGACAGAGAGAGGCGGGAAGAGACAATAAATGGAAAATGAAAGAAAACAAAGATGAAAATAAGAAAGACAATTACTGAAATAATGAAGGTTTAAATCCGTTATAAAGAAAAGGGAAGACGAGGAAATGTCACTCGAACAAGAAGTTATACACGACGATACAGAACACAAGGACGGAAGCCTTAAAGGATGACCTAAGGACGATATCGCGTAAGGAAGAAGCTGCCACAGGCAATCACCCGGAGAAAAAACCACAAGCGGGGGAGCACCATCTGCCTGTAGATTAAAAGCCGCGGTGAAAAAGGGGTCTTCGCTGAGTGTCAGATGGGATGGGGCGGTGAGTCGACAAGCCGAACGGGCAATCGTCGACGTCACCGCAAGAGGCCGCTTGGCCGGGATCACCGCCAAACTTTCGACTTCGATTTCCGCGGTGAAGGGATTGATTGAGCGGCAGCGACCTGCCGCTGCCTGGACCGCTGCCCGCGCCCACCATTCTAGTCACCCTTGGCCGCTCTCCCCCCTGGACCACTTCCAGGCAAGCGACCGCCTGGAAGCGATTCGCGCGCCGGTGAGTTGCATCCGGAAGCGTCAAAATAGGAAGTCGTATAAAAAAAAACTCGGATCCGGAAATGCTGGTCCCATCTCGGCCAACGTTTGTGTAAGAACTGGATTCCCAACGACAGAAGCAGAATTGCAGGTCAGGCTAAACGAATTCGTGCGGCTATGAACTTCTCAATAAAAGTTATCCTCACGCCATGGATTCCAATTTATCGGAACTACTAAACCTCACTCGGGCGTTAAACTGGATACACGTTAAGTGTTAGTTGGGATGTTCGAACAAAAAATGCATGATCAGGATACTATATTTAAAATTTTACATTTCTGAATCCATGATCTAGACATTTAGTCTATATTTAAACAAGAGTTTTCAAGGCACTTCATCGCATTTGCGTTTTTAAAATTAAGTCCTTCCGAACGTCCACTCCAAGTCTTGTAAAATACGTCCGTACCTCAATTTTCTTCCGAATGTACAGATATTGTCATGATGATGATGATGATAATGATAATAATAATAAAATTAAATCATATATTTATCAAACACCAAAACCAAATAAGCGCGACTATATTCCAACTGGCTCCCTAGCAACCAACCACAGTAAGTCATATCGATACATAGAACGCCCTCAGGAAGTTCAAACAACAGGGTTGGAACATTCAAAATTTTAAATCACGAAAAATAAATAGTATCCTCTTACAACGCAAAATAATTTTCTAGAGTCGCTCTAGGGCAGTGCATAGTAAAAAATTCGTGGGTTGACTAATGATTGTCCAGTTCCTAGAAATGCTTCATTAGAAAGGGCATCAGTATGCATTGTGAGTGTATACATCAATTGTCCACCAAATTGTGCAACGCGTTTCACAGTCACGTGCGGTTACGTCCATTGTGATGAAATGATTACTCGGGAACGCATGGGTCTAGAATCAAAATCATATTATGGAAATGCAATGATTAAAATGACCTGAAATATCAACGCTGGTAGAGTTTCTGTACAAGCATAATAAAAAGGTCAGCAATTACATTGTCCATTATGCTTGTCAACCGTCGAAGCACAATTTTCTAAATACCTGTAATAAAAAAATAGTTCCTTCAACATCTGATCACTAGGCTGCTGATCAACATCTGATCGCTAGGTTTTATGTTTACATGTTTTTTCCTTAACCCACGTAAGGTCTTAACAAGTATAAATATTACATTCATTTCTTGGTGTTTTGGGTCAACACACAAAATCTTATTGGGTATCTTTTAACACATTTTTTTACTTTAAGGGCATATAATGGTACACCTATATAAGCTTGATGTATTTTTAATCATTTTATCCACTAAAATGCAATCCGAAGATTGGTTTCGAGATGAGGCCTTCTGTGGCTGAACTAAATGGTATATTTCATCAGATTGTCGTTATGCCTGCGCGACCGATCTCCGTAAGAGAGAAGCAGCGTCTTGGCATGTGCTGTATAACCCTCTCTACTCTTGTCAAAGGAACTATTCTATGATCGGTTGCACATTCTTTTGCCAAGAACGTGGCGATAAGAAGGCAGCAGTGGCTCTTCAGATTTGCTAGTCAAAAATAATGCTTACGTATTGCCAGTGAACAAGAAAACTGACATAAAAATGTCCTTTTGCATGGCAACGAGTTTCGACAAAGCGGAGCCGCTTATTCTGAGGCGAAAGTTTGTTTATTATAGAATATCTGAATGGTCTGCTGAACTATTTTTTGAAATAGGAAAAAACAGATTTTTCAAAATACATTGTTTTTCACGTAACTAAAAAATTACAATTTTTTACGTTTCACTTTTAAAGCACACCGACGATGTGCATTGGGGTGCCGCAATTCTCAAAGTGATTACTTGGTTTCGTCAGTGATTTTTTTTCACAGCTCCGTGAGGACCAATCTTCAAAGAGAAAACATCTCAGAATCACCTCTTCAGAAATACCTCTTCCATCTGGTTTAGTCTTAATTGGGTATGTGGGCACATGGCTCAATATTGCACTTGTCTACAAGTTGAATGTATCAAGAAAACATTTCCATCATTGATTCTTGATGTGACGAATTAAGAACTAATTCAGCAAGAGTGGTTACATAAAAAGAAGAAATTCAAAGCCAACTGCCATTGATACACACTTCATTACTAGATAAGCATCAAACTCCAAAAACATTATCTCGAGCAGACCACGTGAGAAAAATTTATTTCTATGACCATCTCTTTTAACAATTTTTCAGGACAGGACAGTGATTCACATCGTAAAATATTTAGAAACTATAAGAATGAAATTCAGGTTTGAGAAACGTTAAATAGAGAAATGCAGTTTTACGTGTCGAATCGATTAATATTTCCTGGAAAAGAATTTGTACCATTGCCCCCTACTGCATATAAAGTCGAAAGAATATTTATTCGCACAAGAAAATTGTTGCAAATTAGAGATAAAGAATTACTTTAGAAAATGCGGAAAAATATGCCATAATTTCCTGTTATAGGAATTAAATGCATTGTATATACTCAAAGAGTTAAAAGTACCTTCTTAATGTAAAATAAAAGACGCACTTTTGATATGTACATATTTTTTGTTTCAAGAGCATATATTCTTTTTTCTAGTATAATTGCATATATACTTTCACTCCTCGCAATACCGATAGCAATGGTAATATGAATCACTCACCATTTGAAGAACAAGAAAGACGATCATCCACATACCTGCAAAAAAGAAAAAAATCGTTATTTGAAATATTTATTTAAATTCGATACATAATCGCTGATTAATTTATAAAGCATTTTAACTAATGTAACTATTTTAAATCATAATATTTTGTGGCTGCTGGCTGGTAGAATTTGACTCCACACACTGGTTGAATTCGAACCTGCTACGAAGGTACGGTGGTCGAAAATCGGCCACCCAACTTCATTCGCACCAATTTATAGTTACGTAAAAATAATTGCATTTCCTATAAAAAACACTAAGGAATCATATATTATTTTCTTTTCTTCTGTAAAGCACGGATATTGTGAGTGATGGATCACGCTCTCTAAAGAATGGATTTGACATTTCCGAAACGTATCCCTCCCTCGAACCAATCACTTTTCCGGATCCTTGCTAAAGGGCAAAGACAGCAGACACGTGGACGACCGCAAGCTTCGTTCTCAGAATCAACCCGCCGTTGGAAAGCTCACTCTGCTGGGGGTCAGAATTCTGTGTAGGACGTGAAGTTGGCAACTTGTCGAAACCCCATACCTCTGATATTTTCGTATTGCTAGGGGATGGAGGAGATGATGTAAAATATTTGCAAAATATCAAATTTAAATACAAAATTATGTTTTGATTGTTTTATTTATTTCTACAAAATTATGTTATTTATTATGTTTTGAATTAAACAAGAAAGTTAATCACATAAAGTATTTGTCTTTACAAACAATACATCGCCTACTCAAATACAGTGTGAGGACATTATTTCTATTTTGGGTAGTAAATAATATTTCGCAACAAAAAAAATACATGAATAATGCATACTCTTGCGATATTATAGGCGGGAAAATTTGGGAAATTTCCGAATACAGTTATCATTTTAACAAATAATTTCGATATGCCACTTTCATCGTGTGAGTTAACGTGGTATACAAGGCAGACGTATTGCAATAACGCCATTCTAGCAACCAACGCTTGTATTTTTAGGTCGATGAACAGCAATAGACATGATATATATTGATATTTTACAGTCGAAAATCAGATATATGCTTCAACCAGCTTTAGTTGTGTCTCAAAAAACGTGCACAATGGTACCATTGCCTTAAAAATGTTTACAGTCTATTTTAGATCGAACAATTGGTTTCGGACATAAATCTCCGTTAGGCTAATCTTAAAACCATCGATATAAGACCATTTTAGTTTGAAATTGAAAAAAAATAACTTAGAGCGTTTTTTATAGGAGTACATTGATCCCAAACACGTTTTAATTAACACTCTCATACGGATGGTAATATCAAATAAAATCGTCAGTATAATTTTTTATTATATTTGTTTAGGATAGTAGTTATTTTTTCATCTTTTCTGGTTTTTATTGTGACTATTATTATTATTATTATTATTATTATTATTATTATTATTATTATTATTGAATAATTTTTATATATACATATATATATATATATATATATATATATATACATATATACATATATGTATAAATCGGATAACACGAATTTGTATAAGAACAACGATTATTTCAGTTCGTTGGAATTTGTATTAACGCGGATTTACTGTAAATGTATAGAAACTGATTCTAATATATGTCCAAATACATGTAAAATTAGTTGTTAAAGATATAAATTGTTTATACAACTTAGATCAGTTCATTGAACAATACATATATAATGATGGCTTTAAAAATGCATCTTAACCTAACTTAATACTAGTACAGAGGTTGAGGAAACCTTCATCGTACCTCATACATATTCTATTCTAAAACTGAAAACAATTTACAAAATTTTGTGAAAATTATATATGTTTTTGATGCGAGTAGAGTAGAGTGGGTGGGTTTTTCTACAGAGGTTGAAAGAAGATAAATTTTCGATGTGGTGAATATTGAAGAAGAAGAAGAAGAAGAAGAAGAAGAAGAAGAAGAAGAAGAAGAAGAAAATACGAGAAAAGTAAGCAATGTGGCAAATGTTGGCATTCAGGTTGAATTGATTGTGTTAATGGTTGTTGGATAATGGTTTTCATCACCATTTATTGCAATGCCATTTCTATACACAACATTCATTTGTTTCCCGACCGGTCAAACTGGTCCCTTCTTAGAGTAACTCCTGAATAAGCTTGGACGCGGACAGCCCGCACGTACAGTTTCTGCTTCTGGCAAGATACAGGAGGGACGCGCGCCCATTGGCAGAGTCCGCCCCGAGAACATCGACTCTATCGATTCGGTTCGATTCGATTCGATTCGATTCGACGGAGCGTAAGACCGCGCCGGTGAATGTCAGTTCGGGTCTCGACTCCGTTCCGGGAACAAACACGCTTCCCTGGCTTTGTCTCCAGAGTGTTCCGAGAAGAGCGGAGGCGCATGGCGGTTTCAACCATTCTTGGAACGGGAAATTAATTATGGACGAGTGGATGTAAATGCTGTGCCATTTGATTGAGCAGTTATCAGACGTTTCTGCCATGAGGGTTGGTGAATATTCTCTGGTGATTTGTTTGCTTTTATAAACAAAGATACTTCTTTATACTCAACCATATTCACTGTAATAGTAACTCTCTATACAGAAAGTATCAAAACCAAAAAGTCAAATTTTCGTAACGGACTCACAATAGAGACATACATTATAGTACCAGCACCTAGGCCTCGTGGTTTTACATGGAAATGGGTGAATGATTTTGTTGGTTTGGTGATCAAGATATGACATTGAATGATGGAGGAATTCACCCCTGAAGTTTTGTCGTTGAATATATTGTAGTATTCAACGTAGACAAATATCTTGCAATAATGCATAAACAACATTGTGAAAGTAATTTTTTTTATCTCATAGTCCGCTAGATATGTGCATTGTATTTTACGTACCTGGTAAAAGATCATAAAACCATCGCTAGGTATGTTGTGCGTATTTTACGCACTAGTTAAAACGCCAATTGGTGGACCTCGAAGAGCTTTTGGAATTTCCAATAGAAAGAAAACTTAAACCTTCTGCCACCGAAGGGTCACGAACGCTAGGTCATTGCCGACTAAGACACTGCAGTGTAAACTATTGCAGATATCATAAACGTAGGTAAAACAACGTTAGAAATCAGGACACAATTCTCTGGTATTTTAATTATTTGATGTGTACTATCGTGAACACAATTATCCACATCCATTCAAGTAGCAGTCATGCGAATACGTTGTAATATTAGTAACAGCCCTCATTCTACATATTTCTAGTCAACAGACGACAGCAGTGTAATAAACGGGCACATTAACAGTGTCTCGGTAATTGCGAATCGTAATGCAGAACTGTAATGCACTAGCAACATATCACAAATCATACCACATGACTTCCAATATTGTTAGTGACATCGTCAAACTCAATTCATGCGAGCATAAATTCTCTCAATTTGCTGCAACAAAAATAGCCAACAATATAATAATAAGCTTTGAAATAAATGAATATTTCCTTGAATAATTTTTAACGATTCCGTGACCAGAGTGAAGATAGATTCAGGACTGCTAGTTCTAATTGTTCATTCATCGTGGACACAAAGTTCAATTCTACTAATTACATGATCTTAACAGATGTCCCGCTCGTAGAATGAGAGGGGCTCATTAAGTATCTGAGAATTGGTGATTAGTGTCATCTTGCTTGTCAGTATACAAATCATTCATAACGGTATACCTATGAAACTTCTAGGGCTCTCCTAACAAAAATCAGTAATTATCTTTCATTTCTAAAATTTTCATATTTATATCCCATTTCTTCCATACGTTACCGCCTTTCATTGAAAACATTTCTTAATCTAAGACAAATTAGATATCATAAGACCTCTGACTATATCTGTTCATGTCGATTTTTCGCCGGCGGGGGGATCAAACCTTGGGTTTCTTGATGAGGCTAGCTTTATAGGGCGGCAAAGCTGTCTCTAAGCTAAATTCAGCAGGTGGAGTTGCAATAGTGATCGCAAAGGCGGGTTGATTGATTGATTCATGATTCCGAGTGCGTCAACTACTAAGGTCATTAGACTCGTAAGTGTAGAGCAAGGTTTTGTCGCAAGAAGTGGTGGTGATCTTTCCCCGATGGATGGCGAGATCTGGTGCCGACGTACCCTCAGCTAGCGGGGTTTTCCCAACCAAGTATCTCTCACAAGAGGGCAGCGCCCCAGTCAGGACAAGCTCTAAACTCGCGACCACTCTTCTTCTTTTCATCATGTGTGGTAGTGCAGTGCGTGATGTAGTGTAGTGCGTATTAGTATAAGAGTACGTAAGTAAGAGGGAGGAAGGGAGAAAGAAGGGGAAGGAAAGATCGCGCGTGGTACGTGGCCCGTTTGTTAGGGTACTGCTCCGGTAATTGCCTGGGGTAGATCGTAGAAATTACGGAAAACTTCCGACCGGCCGCTACAGTTTTCCTCCAGACAGCGACAGATCTCGACGTAGTTATCTAGCTAGAGTCGAAAACCCTGGCACCGCCGGGTCGCGAACATTAGGACCTCCCTGCCACAGACGCTGCAGCGATATCAATTGATGACCTGAGTCACCTAAGCCGGCGTGGCAACAGCGGACGAGAAGGCGTTGTTAGCAGCTGCAGCAGTGTGGCGTGCGAGCGGAGATCGCTGGCGGAAGCGGTGGTGGGGGCGGGGGCGATGGCGGAGTGGGCGTGGCGCGCCGACAGATCCAGGCCTCCTGCAGGCACGTGCGCCGCCCCGCCCCGCCCCCTTGATGGGCGACGGGTGACGTCGACGCGCGGGGGATTTCCGCTCGGGTGATCGGAATCTGCGCTGCGCCGCCGCGCCGGCAGGGCGGACAAGGACGTGGAGGTTAACCCAGGGGTGCCACAATGCACATCAGTCACGTGACATTACTCTTCAAGGGGATTTCATCATGGTCAGATCATTTCTTTTTATTTTGTTGTATTTTGTAGTTTCCTTCTCTTCCATTCATATTGTCGTATGATAATTCATTATTGCGTTATAAACTCTGGAATAATAAGAGATTTAAAAGGAGACCTTAAAGAGATAGCACTAGAATTTTAATCCAAACACGATGTGACACGCTTAATATTTACTGCTGATTGTCATTTACTCATTATACTAATCATTTCAGAATGTTTAAAAACAAATATTCACATTAGATCAAGAAACCTTATATGTAATTCGGTGTTTTGCTAAACTAAATGGCTGTAAATATATAACCAGAACTACTTTCTTACTAGACCGAAACAATTTCGTTGAACTGAACATTTATATGTACGTTTTAATATATGCAAAAGGTTTAAAAATTAACCTTCAAATGCAATGTCAAGTAGTTTGTAACTTTCTCATACGTTCATTAGTATGACATTTTCGTGCTTCCTGTACCCTGTCGTAATTTTATTTATCACAAAAAAACTCCACGCGAATGAATTACAAAATAAAATCTCACTTTAAAACATATGCACAGCTTCTGTGAAAGGAAATGTAGACGTCTCCTTTAATACTCGATCCAGAAAACGACAGACAAAAAAAAACAAAGCCAAATAACTACAAAAAAATGACTTAAATTTGTACATCTCTTTTCAAGCAGCGAAACTCCGTTGATTCGAGTAAGCCGTGTTGTAATTAAAGTTTTTTTAATGTGCTAAGGCATCCCTAGGGAAACTGTTTGAACTTTTGCTAGCTATTCCTTGGGACCACGGAAGCCCAGATTAATTTAATGTACGCCCACCGCACTTTGCCTTAATGAGCAACAGAAACGGCTGGCGCTAATTAAAAAGGGAAAAGAGATGTGGCCAAGATGGCGGAGGAAAATTACGAGAATGGCGAATAGCAAAGAGCCTCTTGGCACCTAGGGAAGTTCCAAAGTTGTACATACTGCATGAAAGTAATGTATAAACGGAGCCCTATTTTCTATTAACAGAATTGCCAGATCGTACATAATTATGGCATCGTAGCATAATTTATAACTGAAAACAATTTTATAATCATAATTTGTAAAATACTATTATCAGCAAGAACAATACTGTTTCTAGAAAAATATTCATCAGCAAGAAATTTCTGAATTTTTAATTAAATATGAGTATTGGACAATAGTTATCGCATTCCTTTACATGAACTGTAGACAGTTTATTGCTCATCTTTTAAACAAATGTGACTCTGTTGTCAGATTAAAAAAGCAACAGAAATGACCCAAGTTATTTTCGATTCAGGACGATGTTTTGGGGTCCGTTTTTCAATTTTTTTTAGTTAATTCGCCACGAGCCATTTTTGCCTTTTCATGATTTTCACTTCTCTTAGGTTTCTACGTTTTAAATACGCGTTTTTGGATGACACTAGTGAAATATTACAATCGAATAGGTAAAAAGCAACACAAAATCTTGAAATAAATTTAGTCATTTCCCTCGTACCATATTGTATCATAGTTTTAACCCGATTCCATAATTCTAGCCACCACAATTGTTAATTCTATTAGTCGTATGTGATGAAAGCAGTTCATGTGGACTAGCAACCATTACACCCTGTCTAAAAGTCAGTGATATCCCCTTGAGAAATTGTTTTTGTTCTATTGCGACTGGTGAAACAGGATTCATATAAGCAAAATTTCTACTGATATTCTAATGTAACATTTATATCTAATAATCCCAGGCATAATATTTGTTCAGACACATGCTGATTTCCTATGTACGTTATTAATATATAAATATTAGGAATGATTAATGTAGTTATTGTTACCATTAATATTATATTCAATTAATTCCTTTCCGTAAATTCATTTTAGACTGCTTCTTCCACACTATATTTTCTTCTTGATGTGTACCAACGAATATTAAGCTAATTACATAACTATTACTGAAAAAGTATCAAAATTGTAATTGGATATTTGATGTAATTTTATTCTATATACTTCAGTTACATACTATTTATGTCACTATAATCCAAAAATGTTACCGCACTACGAAAGCTTTTTCTATCATAAGTTAGGTTGCGTCAGTGTTTGTTTCAGTTTAATGAGTTTAGGAACGGTCAAAGTTTAGAGCTTGGGTAGAGTTGTTCGCAATTAGAAATTTTGTAGAACGTGTTTCGTTAATACAGCTGGTGGGTTTCTGAAAACCCAACACACAGCACGTCTGGAAGTTGGCAGTCCGGATACGTGCGACGTAATGGGCTAACGCTTGAAAATGTCTATTTGGAAACTCTGAGTGATGCTTAAAATAGTTTAGAATTAGTAATTAAAAGATATTTTTCGGATACAATATGTTGTTGAGGTTAAGTGAGAGTAAAGAAAAATATCGAAGTGTGGCTTTTTGTTCAGTTCTGTTCTAGGAAAGATTAAATAATCAATTTCAGTCAGTGCTTGAAGTTTTCATTTTGCCTACGTAATGTTTTCAGCTAAGGAAATTTGAAATTAGTCCAATTATTCTCTACACGTAACTCGAATACGTATAATAATTCAAATGTTTCGGAGAACAAAATATAACTACTTTTGAAATCTAATTTCGTCGTGTCACTTGATAAAACAACCGTCTAAAGAGCACGTCATTTTACAGGCGAGACATAAAACTCGTTAATTTTTTTTTCCTTTCTCGGCAAACTAAACATGTATGTAGTATTAAAAGAGTATAAAAATAGTATTAGAGAAAGTATTAAAATGTTGAGGTACAAGACAGATTTTTCGACAGAAACACTCTGATTCTTGGGCCCTAATACACAAAAAGTGGAACTGTCGCTAACGCCAGAGGAGAGCAGTTACTGTTATTCCTAAGCCGAATGGACATTTTAAAAAATATCATGTTTAATGTAATAATTAGGAATTTTGAATAATAATGATAAACCAAAGGTCGGTTAGGAAAATTCATGGAATAAACGTCTAGTACTACTTTGACCACAACGAATTAAGGAAGAAGTCCTTTGTTGTGTATGGCAGTGGTATTTAAGTTAAAGTATTTTTTTTTTAAATTTTGCCTGTCTAAACTTTACCAAGTTTTACGAAGAGCTTAAGAAATTGACTGTCAGTTCAAACACGCACGTGTTACGAATCCACAGAATCGAATGTTTTCGCAACAGCGTATACACACGTGAATGCCTGTGACTGTTTGTAACGCGATCGCTTGATCGGCTGTTGCTACTCAACAAACGTCTCTGTCCGTTGGCGTCTCTCTTGAGTCAATAAAAGTAAAAACACTAAGTCAAAGAAAGAGCAGATGTTTTATTCGGGAACCCATAATTAATCGTCAAATGTTACGCTACTTACGCGTACATCTTGTTTCTTGTTGTAGAACCACCGATTAATTTTCAGAAGTACCTGCCCTAAGGTTCTGATTACTTTCAATATCCTGAAATCACTACTAATATGGTTTTAAAACGAGAATGTTACGTTAATATTTACGTCTACATTCGGCTTACATTCTTACGTACATTCTGTCTTTAAGAAACTCGCGTCCATGGAAACTGGTACTAGATTTCCAATTGTCCTTTTGACCACGAGATCAGGCAACTCGTACAAATATGAATCCTCATATTGTAAAATCAAGTTCTCCTTTTTGCTTTTCGTCTACCATCATCACGCCTCTGCACCTCCATACATCATCTTGCATTTTGTGAGCCCCTTCTCCTCGTGTGTTGTAATTGGGAGGGGGGTAGCTGCGAGTCGCGGACAACCAATTAGATTGGTCGGTTGCTTTTGTCCCGGAGCTACGTCGCCAGTCTTGCCCCGGCTGGCAAACAAACCACTGTCTTTGTTGTGAAACGTCGCACTTTGTTCAAGCAAAAGAGAGTGAGTTTCATATTTTACTTAGGTCATGTTCGTGTTCTTCATGGTATGATTTAATTCTTCCGTGGCTCGTCGTACGTCATTATCTCTTCTTCAATCGTCACAGTCGGTGTCGAATATCCAGCCACCACGGTGCACCGTCTGGACTCGACCCCAGAAACTTTCAGTCAGAGGCACAGTAGTGACATCAGGTGTTGTGCGTGTGAGTGATAGTGAACTGAATTCGCAATTATCCTTGCAATCGCTGGAGATTTTTCTTTGAAAATAAGAGCCTTCAGTACAGCGGCCCACAACATCTTATATGTCTGTTAATATTCGTACACAGTAAAGTGTGAGGAAAAAATTAAGAGACGCACTTGGATTCAAAAATACGGAAGAGATACGTACTCGGCAGACTTGCCCTGAATATTATATTAAATGTTTATAGGAAATATTTCATCCCCCACCCCACACCAAACATCACATAAAAGTTTGAAATTGTGTAATGACATTCTTGACATTTCCTCTGAGAGTAAAAAATGCCGAGAGATTATGTAAAAATGCACCAAATCAGAAAGTGATTACTCTACGCTACAGCAAACTTTCTAGAAAAATAAAATTCTTAGTCAAAACGCTCCCTAACTATACCAAAAGTTTCCTCTTGCGCGAAGAGCATTATAAAAGAAAAGAAAGATAATTCAAGATTTCTTCTCCAAGTTCCGGAAGAAATGCCAGAAGAAAAGATTTATTTTCAGCAACAGTGTCAGATGCACACATTTGTTTTAAAATTAAGAAAAGGTATCATCCTCCTTCTAAAGTCTTCCTGATTCCAAAAGTACTGTCGAAAAGGAGTGACTTGATGAAAATCAAATCTTAGGGGTAGGAAAACACTTTGAAACGACCGGTTACACGAAAATAAATGAGGATTTACTTGATTCGCACAACAGTTGTTTTGCTCTATGTGTTGATAGTTATTCATCCTGGTAATTTTACTTATTAATTTAAAAAAGGGGCAGAAGACTGAAGTATCCCACCATACATGCCCAAAGCTCTGAGATTGTCCCGGCAGCTACCTCGCTTGTGGGAGATACCTGGTGGGCGAAAACCCTACTAGCTGATATGTACATCAGTACCGGATCCCTCCATCCAAGAGGGGAAGATTACCGCAACTTCCCGCGATAAAACATGCACTACACTCACAGGACTAATGTCCTTGGCAGTTGATGCGCCTGGAAACACAAATCATATAATATACCAAATAATTAATGATTTCCTAAAGCACAAATGTATTACATTTTAACTTTTTCGTTTTATGAAGCATTGTCGATTGGTGGTCCGAACGATCATAGCGATTCCACAGATCAATTTAGGATTAGGTAGAAACCGATAAACGCCACCCAACAAAATATCTCGAACAACTAAACATCTCATAGAACAAACACAAGCGGGAACATAGTTTGTAACTATTGTCGAAATTTATTTTACTGTAATGTACTGACCGTTCCTGGCCTGACACTTTCTCAGTTGTATATAAAATTACATACATGAGAAAATCTTAAATAAGAGAGAAAAGGTTTGGATTAATACTGTATCTTTAGTTCTGTACAGTCGTAAAAACAAAATTTTATTAATAAGAATTCACGAGCACATGTTTTATTGATAATAAATATTGATAAATATCAGAGTATATTTTATTTATTTTTCAATCTTAGAAAACGTATCATTGAAATTATCTTTCTCCTATCTGCGAGCAGAAACATGAAAAAGAACAGAGGTTATACTAAGAAGCTGTAGTATAACATGATAACACCATTGTACAATAACTGGAACATTTCAATCCCAGTAGTAAAGAAAAATTAGTGCCACTGCCGTCTGAACCTCAATCGTGTACACAGATACCCACCAGATTTTGTAACATGCTTCCGCAGAAACTGTTCATTTTGTTGTTGTTGTTTTGGTGCCATGTTGTGGCCTTTGCGACCTGTCTTGAAGTCATGGCGCGAGACGCGCCGCTAAAAACAACCGCGACGAACAACACACTTCGCACGGCACAGACTTCACCTGGGCCTGGACGAAACAAATTCCCTCAGAAGCGAGCTTGCCAAACGCATCCTTTCATATTCTCGGTCCTCTGTCCTTTCCCACGGTTCTAATCCACCCACACCACGTAGTTCGTTGATTCATTCATTCTTGTTTCAGATTCACGGACACGTTGACACATTGCCGGCCAAATTACTTCAAATTTGGCGCCTTGTTTTTTTAACAGAGCGTTTGATGTTCTTTGATGGCGTTTCAGAGGAAAGGATTATACATTTTAAACTTGGTGCTTACGAGAATTTCTTCTCTGTTGATCAAACATTCATTTCTTCGTACAAAGTAGCGACAAAATCGGCTTTGTCGCTACTTTGTACTTGGAATCAACGATTTAGATAAGACGCCTTCTCTCATTGTCACTACAAGCTAATGCCGAAAGCTGAGTAAAAGCGTATTGAACGTCTTCAAGGTTCGATCCAGGGTGTGCCATGCAATGGATGCAGTAAAAACACGAAGCAAAAACCACGGAATTCGTAAGAACAGATTTAATTTCGTTTGGACAGAGGTAACTGTGACAACTTCTTCAATACTCCATAATTCTTTCTCCAAGTAACAAGCTTTGTCAATTGTGTGTCGTCTCTTTTCCAGAACACTCTTGTCTGACAAAATCTACTGACAGAAGAGGCGATGTTCCGTTGCAGTTTCTATCAAAATGCTCTCCCAACCTTTCTGCGACTATTTCGCCGCCTGAACAGGACATTATACTGTGAACCTAATCTTTTTACTGCCTAACCCTTTATTCATTTCCCTCCGCCTATCGTTCCTTCACTTCAGGCTCGCATACTCCCTTTGCATTCTGACTCCAGGGCGCGGCGAGAAAGCGGTCTCAAAGAACAACCGAGAAGCGCAAAGGGCTGCGTGAACGCAAGCCGCGCTTTGCAGGAACGTCAGGGAAATGTCAGCCTCTTTGCAGGCGCGGTAACGAATCTCCTTTTTACCTTGACTGCGCACGCCGCTGCTCTCGCGGATCTCCGACGGCGGCGAGCTTCGCAGCAACGCTACCTTGACAAGGCAGGCCTACGCAGCCATCCCAGATGTGCCGTAGCCTCAACCTAAACATCCACTTTAAGGAAAAGCTCCAACTCAATCTCAACTTCAATCACGTCCATAATATTAGCCCGTGGGTCAATCTCCATCAAAATGTCAACTTCTGTCTCGATCACAAAAACCGCTTCACCCACAGTATCAACCACTGCTTCACTCTCAATATCAATCAGCAGCCCCTCATCTTCAACAATAAGCTGCACCGTAATCTCAAACTCCGCCGCAAACTCAACCTCCCTGTCTACCTCAGTCGTAATTTTAACCTCCGCCACAACTTCAATCTTCGCGCAATATCAACCGCCGCCGCCATCAACTTCCGCAGCAACCTCAACCTCCGCCGCAACCTCAATCTCC
>BOPP01000144.1:552530-579731 GCA_017312745.1 Gryllus bimaculatus
TCGAGCTGCGAAAGGGTCGAGCTGCGAAAGGGTCGATCTGTGAAAGGGTTGAACTGCGGAAGGGTCGAGCTGCGGAAGGGTCGAGCTGCGGAAGGGTCAAATTGAGAAAGGGTCGAGGTGCAGGAAGGTCGAGATGCGGAATGGCCAAACTGCGGCAAGAAGGTTCGACTGGTGGCGGGGGTGAGAGGCGCAGGGATCGAGAAGTGGAGGGGTCGAGCGACGGAGTGGTTGAGTGAGAAAGGGATCGAGTGGCGATGAGTCCGATAACGATGGCGAGTTCGAGTGGCGGCGGGGTCAAACGTTGGAGAGATCTAGCGGCTGCGGGGTCGAGATGCGGTGGGTCGACCGGCGGCGGTGTCGTGCAGTGGTGGCGGGATCGAGCAGCGTAAAGGTCGGGCGGCGGTGACGGCGGCACGGAGACGACTATGGGAACAATGAAGGCGGGTGCACGACGTGCCATGTTCTCAACTGCGCCAGAGCGAGCTTCTGCGAGGACACCAACAGCGGAAGCGGCGAGAGGGGAAGAGGAGGGGGGGAGGGCGATCTGACTTGCAGAGTGGCCGCGCCCGCAGCTCCGCCTAAACCGCGGCGCCCCCGCCCGCGTCCTCGCCCTCGCCCGCGCCGGGCAATCCCCCGATTGAGTTAACGGCGGATTCAGTTAATGCCGGATGCCGCACCGAGGTGCACGGTCGACTCCGACCCACTCGAGATACAATGGAGCTCTTGAGATGGCAATAGAAATCCCGACCCTCTCTATGTGGCAAGCGACTTCGAATGCATAATAATGAAATATTACGAGGATTGGCAGTGGATCAAAATTGAAATATTCGAGAACGAGATTGAAAGTAAACACAACCGGCTTTTGAAGAAATTCATATAGTAAAAATAATTGGAAGAGAATGATTAGACAAGAACGTTTGAATACAATACCTGTACTTAACCATACTGTCAATGCTTAGGCTCTCCCTGTCATTCCTTCTGAATATCAGATGTTGATTTTCATGCCTGCATTTTCAATAGTAACTTTTTGATACTGTAACTTTTGACACTCAGCTACTAGTAGCAAAACTGATGAAAACCTACTTGAAAACACTTAAATGGGAAAGCGTAGGCTTCCGCGGCCGGAGTCAGTATTTACTAGGCTGTCCGGGTGACGCCACGTCCATGGCGAAGGTGCCGACGTTTCGACCGCCATTCTGCGACCTTCCTCAGGGCGTATTACGCCTACGCCCTCAGGGCGTATTACGCCCTGAGGAAGGTCGCAGAATGGCGATCGAAACGTCGGCATCTTCGCCATGGACGCGGCGTCACCCGGACAGCCTAGTAAATACTTAAATGGGAAGTCCTACACCAGCCACCGTATTCACATCGTCCCTTCGGATTTTCACTTATTCCGTTCGAAAACACATGGCCTTGCGGAGCAGCACTTCAATTTTTATGAAGATACCAGAAAAGGGTTGATTCTTGGTTAACCGCAAAAGACGAATCCGGCGTGGAATTCATTTGCTGTCAGAATGATGGGCACAAGTTGTGGCTAGTGATAGGCTATACTTTGATAGACATGTGGTGTACCACATACTGTAAACAATACATTAATTTACACAACAACAACAACAAAAATCAGCGAGAACTTATTCAAACATCTTTTAGTGGCTACATTTTCAGGTTTGTATTTCACGAGTTTTAGTAAGTTACATAACAAAATTAATTGAGTTAACTAAGAAACGTATTTAAGTGATAAACCATGCAGAAACATTTTTTTCATTGTATTTATGTTTGTTTTGAATTGCATATACGTTTTTCGGCGTCAATGATACCGTCAGTGTAATAAAAACATACACAAGTCAATAAAAATGCTGAAATTTTTTGGTGATATGCATTATCGTTTACAATGATTTCATAAATGATAACGCGAACTGCTATGCATTAAAAAATATAAACGATTCACACTATAAGGTACCCAATTAATAGCACCGAGAGAAAATAAAACTACGCAAATGAAGGTGGTTTTTTCACCGCAAAATGAAACACAATGAATAAAGTATCCCTAAGATATAATCCCTGAAAATCCTCAAACTTCGTAAATCGAGGAATTTCTCATCATAAATTACCTTATTCAATTATCCACACATTCCTTGTTCTAATTTGAGTTACTGATCACGAATTCCAATTATAATAGTTTCCTCGTTGCTTTCACAGATTGTAATATTAGTTTCCTAACTTAAACACAATCAATGTTACAATGATTCATACTCTATTGGAATTTCATTGGAATTGAAAGAAGACTATTACTCTTCAATATTGTGAACATTTAATCAAGAATAGACACATGGAAGTTACGTTACAAATTCTTTTACCTACAACTGAACTCCAAACGATATTGACTTCCCGTGAACGTTTTTCATTTCTTATGACCATAATAAAACACGACACATGAAATAACAATATGTTTTTCGTTCTAAAAATATCTCGTCATTGTAAGAATGCGAAGAATTGTTTCTTTGAAAATGCTACAATTCTCCTTTCCAGAAGCATTGAAGAAATTTGTTCTATAAAAAGAGTCGAATAAGAGAGAAGAAACGAATTTAGTTTTCTTGTGACAATGGAACTGATCAAGCTGGAGCAAAATGAACGAATGACCGACGATTCATTCACTACCCAATAAACAGACAATAAAGAGACCTGAAAGTCTGCTTTCTGAAGAATTTATAGAATAGAAAGGAAGATAATCATTCAAGTGAGAAAATTGTATTGAAAGTAGAAGCTAACACATTGTGAGTCGATTATGTTTAATCCAATTTATTTTTAAAAAAATGAATAATTCGTTAATTCCAAAGCTTTGCAAAAAAATAACACATACACAGCAGAAAAATAACGATATATCTAAAAAGGATCTTTTGTTTGAAATTTCTCACGTATTAGTTGTATCTTCTTGGGCACTTTTTCTGATGTTCTTGGTAAGGCACAATTCACTTTAGGGTGATATTTCTTATTTTAAGAACTGTCAAGCAATAAATATCTTACTAAAATATTCCCAATAAGTTCTGTGTATATCAATTGATGTAGTCATTTATATCTTGTATTTATATCCTTGGTGCGTACGTTTTGTAGTTCTTACATACTTAAAGCATAATTTGAAATATTCCTTGAAAGTTAAACTATCTTTTAAAATCGCAATGTCAACAAATTTCATTCTTATAACGGGCAGATGTGAGAAGGTTGAAGTTCGGCTCATCCTTTCTGCGAAAGCATATCGCGGTCTACTCTTCTAAGAGTCTCACCGCCTGCCTGCCTTTCGATCTTCGCTTGATTTTTATCGACGATCTTCATCGTCACGAGATAGCGTGCTAGGACGCATTGACCTACTGAATAACTGAAACGTTAATTGGTTTCAGTTTTACAAACAAAAAACAGTCTTGAAAACAATAGAATACACATTGATGGAATGTGTAAGCGCATTGTCGCATTGGCGCATGTCGAGTTGAAATATATTTATAATTACATACATTAAAAAGCAAATATAAAAATAAACGTAATGTGAATCCACTGGACTATTATTGGCGAAAGCATTAAACTCTAGTTTCGCATGAGAAAATAAAAAGAAAGAAAACGCTTTTTAAATACAGTTTTCGTATGATGACGAAGGGTAATTAATCATTTTATTAAATATTTAATAAGTTTATTTAAAACGGAAGCTTACTTAATAAATGTGACTAATTATATCTAACGGTATTTAATTTATACCAACGAAATCATCGCATTTTACAAAGTGTGAATAATATTAGTAATGAATATTAATATGTCTTTGACAAGTATTTGGATCAATGCGAATGTTCCGTACTTTGTAAATCTAAGCAAAACCTGCTTCATACTGAAACCCAACCTCAAACTAGTTTGTAATATCTAAATTTTTTGCCAAAATATGCCTCAGTTTTATCTTAAATTAAACATTGACTATTAATGTCGAGCATAATAAAATGTTGACGTTTATCTGCAAAACTTTTGGAATGACATCGTTGAGAGAGAAGACAGCCGGTCATGAAGACCACAAAGCACGGACAGACAGAAGAGAAGTGGCGAAAATTTTGTAGGAAAACAAACCGATAAAAATAAAGCGAAGAAGAAAAGGCAGGCAGGCGGTGAGACCTTTAGAATAACAGACAGCAATGTGCGTTCGCAGAGCTGGAAGTGTGGAAGATGTGGATGTGGCAGGGGTGCCGAACACCGACAGTCTTCTCACATCTGCCTGATGTAAAAACGTAATTTGTTATCATTGTGATTTGAGAAGAGAGTTTAACTTTCAAAGAATATATCAAATTATGCTTTAAGTATGTAAGAGCTACAAAGCGTACACAGCAAGGACGTGAACAAAAGATGTAAATGTTAGATCCAGTATCGCAACGATACTCTTCCCTACGAACTTCCTCGAAAACACTTTTGGAAACGCTGTCTTGTATGTTGTTCCAATTGTCGGAAAACTTTCGTAATTTTAATTCTATTTGCTTGTATACAATGAAAGAATAGTTACTGAAAATGCTACATCTCAAAGAGCAATGTTTGATTGCTAAGAGAGCCAACTTGGGACCTGTTATCCAGACAGAATGTTGCGCTACTGAATCAAACGTTAGATGGGTGACAATTTAAGGACCCGCCAAGGTTGTTGTACACAAAGGAGATGAAGCGGACTGTAAATGGAATGGAATGTCAGATGACTGGTTACTAACATGATCAATGGCGCTTGTTACGGGAAACTATATGAGATTGTATTACATTGCTAATATACTACATGGTTTTTAATAATAATAATAATAATAGTAATAATAATAATAGTAATAATAATAGTAATAATAATAGTAATAATAATAGTAATAATAGTAATAATAATAATAATAATAATAATAATAATAATAATAATAATAATGCCCTTATTAATAGCGAGGCTCAGGTCGTAAAGCTTGTTTTCTGCATGAACACCAGTCAATATTTAAAGAGAATAAAATATCAGAAAAACAACAAATGAAACGAAATATCGAACGAATTACTCTAATTTTAACAATCTTATTTCTTCGGATGTTAATCATAGATTGATATATTAATCTCAATAGAATAAACATAGGAAATTAGGAAATAACACTAAAAATAAATGCATTTTCCTTATTTTTAGTAAGTCACCGTGACCTGTTTTCATCCAGCTGGTGGAATTGAGCTGCAAAACTTATGCTATGATATTGTTTTAAAATTTAACAATACTTGCATCTCGTTTTAACAATTATTTTACGGCGATATGATACCTTAACACGAAACTAACATTAAAATACTTTGATTAAAATACCTGTTGAATACATAACCCCGTACTGTTCACGTTTGATATTCCTTTGTGATTTACTACACACTGTCCTCTCCATTTACTCTCATTCTTTCGATTGTAATTTGATGTGTTGTATTGTTACGTACCGTTCTCATATTAGAGCATTGAAACACAAGTACACTTTTATCTTCATACATTCCCTTTTTCAGAGCAAATTATCAGAGTAAGTGAGCCATTGAAATTCAATGGTAGAGGTAGAGGTAACGGTAGAGGTGATTACGAGAATCAAGTGATGGTGAAAGATTGATCATGTGACGACAGTTCGAATGCGATACGGGATGAGTAGAATCCAAACACATCACAATTCCTCAATGTAGTCACTTTCCTTTCGTTTTATGCTACGTGATGAACTGACCCTCAGAACAAAGATACAAGCATTGAGATGGACTGTTAGACTAAAGTCTTTGCGGGTTCAAACCCAATAGAAGCTCCGGATTTTTAAGGCCCGCAAAATCCTTCAAACGCTTTCCTCCAAGGGAAAAGTAATGCTAGCTGTCCAATGTTGTAGATTTAGAGTATGTAAAATAGCAAGTGCCTTCGAACAAAACTATAATCGCCAGTTTCGTCGCTCGAGCGATACCTCCTTTCTCTGTTCGACGGTGAAATAAGCTTGGCATTGGCGTGAGGAATTTGTATGGTGCGATGGCCTGAACGGAAATTAAAGCATGAATTGGATTGAACTAGTACGAGAAAGCATGTGACATTTTGTAGCATTCTTTTTAATACGTTTTCACAACTCTCATCCACCTAAACCGAAGACAACCGCGGAGGCTTTCCGCACCCCCGTCACCCTCGAAGCAGCTATTCATTTCCAAATATTGAACGAGAGAGCCCGGCGCAAACTTTGGAGAGCCCTGGTGTAAAGAGATCCCTTTTAGAGTGGAGCGACACACCCACACCACGGGTCGGCGTCAGCGGAGCCACTTTAAGAGCAGCACATAAAGCGCCCGCGTTATCACTTCCCGACAGTCTGCCCACCACGCCCCCAACGCACCGCTGCGGGCCCCCCGTCCCCGCAAACCCGCCCGTTAACCTCCAAACCCACCATTATTTCTCCTGCCACGTCCCGCCACGCCACGTCCCGCCACACCCAGCCACTCTCCCCGCCATGGCCCCTCGCCGCTACTGGCCGGTCAACTCTCAAAACCCACCCTTACCCCGTCCCACCCCCTCCCCTCCCCCACCCCTCCACCTCCTCACCCCGCATCTACCACCCCCAAACCCCCCCCCCCTCACCCCCCCCACCCCACCCCCCCTCTCCGCCCGCCCCCCCCCTCAACCCCCACTCTACACCATTCAGCCCGCCACCTCCGCACCCCTGCCCCGAACCATCACATCTCAACAGCCCACGCCCCGGTCACGCCACGCCGCCCCACCCCCATGTCTTTTATGGCCAAACACCACCGCCCCCGCCCTCTCCCGCTCAGCCACTACGTCACCCCGCCCCACCTGTATTTCTCAACCCGCCTATCCATCCGCAAAAGAAGCCGTACTGTCACATATAACTCTCCTCTTCCCGATTCCAACACTCCCCTATCTCTCCCCCCTTCGGCTCCGTTCTCCGCCACGCCACGCATATAAGCCCGCACATGTTCCACAATCGGCACACCACTCGCGTACGCCTCTGCCCTCACATTCATTCCTTTTCCGCCTTATTTCCTGCTCCATGCTCGCTTCACTACGGCCGACGCCACGCCTCACATTCAAATCTCCATTACCCCCTGCCCTCTCCCACCACTGCCCCCAATCTTACGTCCAACCATGCCATCACTGTCATTTTCTCGTTCCGCCCCCAGCAACATCCGTGCTATGCCTGTAATGATTGTAAACTGTATGATGTCAATCATATATTTATATATTCTATAGAGGCTTTGACATGACGCATCCCAAAGACAACAGCCCAAAACGCACTCCACCCACCATGGCGAATATCCACTAAACATGAATACTTAGGCACTCGTGGGTCTAGACATGAGGTCACTCCGCTAACAGCCCTCAGCTAGTGATAGCCCTTAAGGTGACGGCGACATGTCCGAATAAGGCATGAACAACAGGAGCGTCGACGCCTCTGGCCACGTCATGTTTATGGAAAGGAGCAACCGGTGCCAACCATTCAAGTGAAGCGGTTGATGAGACAAAGCTGTAGTACTGATTAAAAGACGCCACGGGCCCCGCCCGGGGGACTCTCTGGAGCTACGCGTTTTACTTGGACCGGAGGTCTCTCCACATTCACAACTTTGAATGGTAACTGTTTCTGTTAACTTCAGTTTCTGTGTAAGGAAAGAGACTCTTGCTTCGACACATTGCTAAAACATATTCTGTCTTCATTTCACTTTTGCTGATCCAGCCAGTCCTGCAGTTCTTCTTGAAGGACTTAGTTCCCGAAGGACCATAAACTTTAAATAATTTGTGATGATGCTTTGCTTGGCTTAAACTGCGACGAGCCCTGTCTGCCTATATCATTGTGTGAGTGAGCAAACGGGCCTAGCAAGCAGCAACTCAAGTATTACAATGCGCACACCCATGTCCTGCAACGGTCACGTCCCCCTCTCTGCTCCCGCCACATTAGCCCCGCCCATCAACACCCCGCCACGTTCACATCCCACCTCTGTTGCATCCCCACCCCACAACTGCCCAACGGTCTGTTCTAGTTCCAGTCAGCTTCCTTTCCTCTGAGACTTCGCTCTGGCGGAAAGAACGCAAACTCTCATTCGGTCCATTGAATCCAGAATTACTCAACATCTGTTCCGTTCCCACCAAATATCTGCCACGCTCCCACTCAACATCCAACTCTCTCCTGGCAACATCAGTCGCACTCCCGCCCTGCCTCTCCTCTCCTCGGCCCATCCCAAACACATTCGGCTCACTACTATCTCGCATTCGCCCCGCTCAAACCAAGCGTCCGCCGCGGTCCCATCGAGCAACCTCTACGCTCCCGACATACATCAGCTCTCTGTCACCGTTCACTCGTCTTGCTCCCACTCAACATCCACCTCGCTTCCAACCAGCACCCGCTACGGCCCACCAAGCATTCATTCAGCTCCCAAACAACATTCGCTTCGCTGCCATCCAACATCCGTCCTCTGTCGCCCATCATTCGCATTGTTCTCACTCAAAAATTCCCCGCTCTCACCGAGGATTTCCCCCTGCTCCCAAATAACATCCATCCTGCTTCTGCTAATATCTCTCCCACTCCTACCCCGCATTTGCTCCGGTCTCATCCAACATTCATCCCACTCCCATTAACATCCTCACCCCTCCCATCCAACATCCGCTCTCTGTCACCCATCATCCACATTGCGCCCACTGAACATCCCCCTCGCCCCCACCAAGAGAAATTTCTCTTGCTACAAAACAGCATCCGTCCTTCTCCTGCAAAACATCCGCCCCATTCCTACTCAACATTTTTTCCGCTCCCATCCAACATTCGTCCCGCTCCCACCCAACATTCGTCCCGCTCCCACCCAACATTCGTCCCGCTCCCACCCAACATTCGTCCCGATCTCACCTAACACCCATACCGCTTTCCTACAATCCCCTATTTTCTGCCCACCCCTTGTGCCATGGCCTGGGAATGGCATATGCGTCTTGTTCAGTTCATTGCAATCAATATCACCACTACACTTAAGCACCGTCATCAACGTATCATATCACAACTCCCTCCTTGTTGGGATGAGCACTGAAATCCTCTGTCCTCTTACTTCCTTCCTGATTCTTTCCTTCCTAATGTCATTATCTCTCTTATTCCTTGCCACTTCCACCCAGCACTTCCCTTCCTCTCTTGTCTCTTCCTTCTTTCTTCCTTGGCTTCTCTATCGTTGTTCATGTGTTCTCAATAACTAACTGCAGTTGCTCGCCATTATCTCCGTCTCTCTCTTTCACCTCCTCTAAATCCCATCGCCATCTCTCACGAACTTGCTCACGCGCCGGTGCGGGTGCCCAAATGCGCTGACGCGTCGACACCGAAAATGCGGCGAAAAAAAAGTTCCATCTACCGTTTTTCTCTTTTCCTGGATGCGAAACTTTAAAGTGAGATCCTGTTGTCTGTGCCAGTGAGGATATATCCTCAAAATGTGTTGGCGTGGACTGTTTATCTCTGAGAGAGAGGTGATTGTTTACTTGTGTATGCGTAAAACTGTTTTGTGTATGCGTAAAACTGTCTTGTGTATGCGTAAAACTGTTTTGTGTATTTGCGTGTTTTGAGTATTAGGTTTTTGAATTCGTGTTAGAAAAAGCCCCTGGGGAAATCGTGATTGTGCGCATTTGCAGAACGTATGTTGAGAAGTATGTTCATTTTTTCGTATGTGTGGAAAATTTCGAGCTTTTCGCATAATTATCAATGTCTCATTTCGAAGTTTATCGTCGCTCCTAAATTTTATACATCCGCTAATTAAATCTCTTTTACAGAGTTAATATTGGAATTCTTCTAGTTATTCATTTCCAATATAATAACGGCTTCAGTGCCTATGAAAAAGGTCTCGGAAAACATATTTTTAGTTTTTTCTAAATGACTAAGCACTCAATTTTATTACGTTATACTGCATATGTAATTGACTTCCGGCTAATACATTCAGAAGCGGTTTTGATCATTGGACATTCAATGGAAATGAATACCCATTTACCATGCCTTCACTTTTCAGGAAAATGTTTACCTCCAATCCCAGCATTCATGAAGACTCGCCCTTGACATTTGGAGTACGAAATTCTAACATATTTATTCTAAGATTTGTCCGAAAATATATATTATTTTCTTATTTTTTATTGTTTATGTTTACTCTTTTTTGGGTATATTTTAAAAATTCTCATACGGGATTACAAGGTGCTAAAATATTTTGTCACAGTGAAAGACAAACAGAATCTCAATTCTTTTTGTAAATTGTCGTAGTTGCCAACCCGTCAAACTTTGAATCAGAACGTCAGATAAATTGTAATAATACGTTAGTAGTGCTACTTTAACTTTACAAATTTATTCGACAAAGAAATTATTTGATATATTCTAGTATTCAAACTATTTGGGGAAATTCTATTAGTCACCCACAGCAGAGTGGCTCGAAAACTTTTGCGTTAACTGTAAATAATACATTTTAGCGCTAATTTCAAGGTAATGTGACTTAACAATGTATTTTATTTATTTATTTATTACTACTTTGCAGTTTATTAGCCTAAATAGCTAAAATTTGTGGAAAGGTATTTAATTTAATTTGTGGAGTGAATTTTAATTTATTTCGCAAACTTTTTCTTAATCCCAATCAATTTTTATGAAGTATTTATTGGAAATAATTATGAACGATTGTATTCCGGCATCATGATAATAGTATTAAAAAATTACGATTTTTCACTAATGAAGAAATACATTTCTTTGGTGTTCGTTCTCATCACTTTCTGACACTAGGTGCGTATTTTAACGATAATGTTGTTGCTTACTTTAATGTGGAAACAGCGATCAATTTCTATCTTCACGGTTGGATGTTGTGTAGTTTACTTTTTAAGATTCAAAAGCATTTTACCTCTGCCCTTTACTCACCTCTCCCTGAATATTCAATGCGATACACTTATGATTCTGTTTTTACGTGATTGAATTATAGCATTACTAAATAAAAAACAACGTTCTTCCACTAACGCATAAAATTATGAATATTAACTTCCTAGCAAGACTTTTAATTCTAAATAAACTCATAATTTCATATTTTATTCTCACGTAACCTGTACCATTCGTACAGACAAACTTGTTTTGAATGTAAAGCTTGCAAACCCTTTAAAAACTTTTTCACAAACGTTATTAAAGTGATGTAAATATATATACAACACATTTCTCAGAACACGTTTTTGAAGGATTTTGCAACCCATATTATTTCGAACGCAAAAGCAAGGCAACCTCTCCTGCGTGATGAAGACATCATCCCAGTTGTTAACGTACTCTGTTCCGACCTCCCCAGACAGTTACATCGTCTGTAAAGGGAGGCGAGGGAAAAAATCGAGTCGCAATTTTCTTTCCATGCGTAACGCCCGGAATTACGTTTTAATTTTCCTTCTTCCTTTACACCCCTGTTTCGTACCCTCTCCATCTCGGTGCGCGGAATGCTTTAGCAAGACAGCGTGCGTCAAGTGAAATTCCTCTTGAATACTTACTGAAGTATAGCTTTCAAAAATGTTTCTTTTATTCAGATATTGAGAGTCCTGAGTTATGTTGTCGGCATTTACTGCAACAAATGCGCTCGAGTACACGTGTATAATTCTCAGTAATACAAAGAGAGTAAACATTATTTTTAATCTGAAGGAATAAGAAAAATTCAAGTTATTCAATTTCAAATTAAACATCGCATGTCTTTAACATAAAATGTGACATATTTCTGCTTGTAGAAGCGTTTCACTAGTTTTTGTAGAATTCGATACTACTCCGGAGTTCGATATTTTCATTGAATGTGGCCATAGTGGTTTAATTTAATATAATATTAATTTAATTGAGTCAAAAAGCAGTAAAAACTGTATGTGACGTATGATGGAGAAGATCATCTGCGCACCTTTTCTTGAGTTCCAGAATCCCTTCCCGTCATTTTAACTATAAATAGTTGGGGTGAGTAAAAGTTAAAGATAAATAAATAAAAATAAAATTTAAAAAACAGCGAGATTAGCAACATTTGAAAAACTATACATTTTCGTTTCCGAGTAATATGATCTGTTTTTGTTAAAAGCTATGTTTTATTCAGTCTAAGCACAATACCTCGTTCTCCTAGAATGTTTAATTATGAAACCACTAAATTAGGGTGTTAAACACTGAAAATTTTCTGCATTCGTTGTTAATACCTGAATGTTATAAATTTTCAAATCAAATTTAACAGTAAATTGAAAATAAATTTCTCAGAAGTACGTTCTAGTTTTTAATTTATTTCAATTTCTGTTTGATTTCCTCTTCACCCCAGTGCAGAGATGCTTTTGCAAGGGAGTATACTTATTTTGATTACTTAGGTACTGAAACACACCAATCAAAAATCCCTTATACAAAACATCGACCTCCAAGTGATTCCACACGTCCACACCAAATTTTGTTTTTATACATCCATATACTCTTCAAAAACCCAGTCATGTGAACAGAGTGGACACCACTTATTTCGATCAAGGGAAATTGAAAAGTTTCTAATTAATGAAAAATTTATTTGACAGATAAATATTCGTATTTCATAGAAAATATAACGAATATCTTCAGATACAGAAGTGTTTTATTATATCCTATCAGAATTAAAATGAAGGACTATGCAGATTGGCATTTTGAATAGAGAAGTACCTTCTTTTACACACCAGCAAACATATTATAGAAGATGCTCATTAATAACCATTAACACATTATCAAAAAAATAAATGAAAATTAATTATGTTATTTTCTTGAGTGCTTTTAACTGGTCTTTAAATTCAGGATACTGGATTGAGAGTATTTACGTTACGGGATGCGCCTATTACTATTTTTGTAAGTCCGGTAAATATAGCGCATGTGATATCCCTTCCTTTGACTTTGTTCCTTCTCTGCTTGTACGTTTACCTAGACGTCTTGTCGGAGGCACCAGGGATCTCCTCGGGAATCTCAACCACGCATCTCAACCATGCATCTCAACCACACACCTCAACCACGCACCTCAACCACGCATCTCAACCACGCACCTCAACCACGCACCTCAACCACGCACCTCAACCACGCATCTCAACCACGTAACCTCAACCACGTAACCTCAACCACGTAACCTCAACCACGTTTTCTCAACCACGTATCTCAACCACGCATCTCAACCACGCATCTCAACCACGCATCTCAACCACGCATCTCAACCACGTATTCTCAACCACGTATTCTCAACCACGTATTCTCAACCACGTATTCTCAACCACGTATTTTCAACCACGTATTTTCAACCACGTATTCTCAACCACGTATTCTCAACCAGGTATCCCAACCAGGTATCTCCCCGGTGGATTACCCTAGGCGGGATACGATCTGAGCACTCGATTTGTGTGGTATTTGTGGTCGATACTTGTGGTGGACGGTGAATATAAGTGGCGCAAGTTTCTACTTGTTACCTGTGGAAACCAAGATAAGTTATGAGAAAGGATACCAATATTTTCAATATTGGCCTCAATGTAAAAATATTGACAAAGAAAATGAAACAGTTATGCTGGCGTTTGCTAAAGAAAGATCTGAGACGTACTCTCCCACATCGTTGTAGTCAAAATTTCCAATGTTGAAACTATGCTTACTAGTTAACGAAAATGTTGACAAATCAAGGTTAGTAGTCGACATTTTCCAAACTTACGTTTCAGTTAAAATATTTTATTTAGTAAATTACATCAAAACTCATTTTAAAAGTTCGTAAAACAATGCTAGTCGAAAACGGAGGCGGTTTGCGCTCTTTGACAGATCATTGAAGTTAGGGGTTCCCCTGTGCAACAGAAATATTTATTGAACAATAATTATCGAAAAATATTAAAACTTATCTTTTATTTAGCAGTCAGCACCAACGAGATTGCATCAACATCAAGATATTCGAGTACGGGGTAGATGGCACCTTTGATATTTTTATGAATTAATAACAATTAACGATGATAATAACTGTTCATTTCATATTCATCTTCAACAAATTAGAAATTGTAAGTTAAAAAAATAAGACTACTTTAATTGAACTGTTGAACATTACTTTCGTTTATATATGTTCCTTAGATTGTTTGCCATTTGTTTCCAAAGTTTAACAAATTATTTAAATATCACGTGGTTCCTTAACGACCGGCGTCTGTTAATTTCTTAACGGCTGGCGGCCATTAATATTACCTTTTCATTCCTTTGTTGGGTTGCGTTATGCAGATATATTTAGAAAATTTAAATCAAGTGCGTTTTTAATGCTTCAATTTCTTTTACATGCCTTATGCATACGATGAAATGCTAAATGCGGATATTGTAATGGTGGAGAGGGATGGGGAAGAGGAAAACCTTCCGCAAGCCTAGATTGTCTAGTTTAGATTACTCTCGGATCTATAAGATCCGAGATCTATAGGAAATTAAACCACTGGTCCAGTGATTGAAGACCAGCGGTCTTATCAGTGCGTCACGGTTCACTTGAAGGTTTACAATAGTTTCCCTGAACGAGGTTAACAAAAAACTCATACACATTAAACACATCTGAAATAAAAAATGAAAAGCATCCAACTCCCTTCAGTTAGCACGTGACCTAACAATCAACTCTCAACAATTACGAGACAAAACAAAGCGAGCGGGCGTGAACGCCAACTGGGAGTTAGAAAGATATCCAGAGATAAACGAGAGGAGAAGTAGAAACTTCAGCAGGAGACTTATTAATTGTACAAGGCTGGCGCATTTTCCGACAGGACGTAGGGACAGGGAGGAACGGGATGGAAAGGGATGAAAAAGGATGGGGGAAGGGAGGTGGGAAGTTCCGCGCGGTGAAATATGAAAAAGCGGCTGAATTATGGAGGCTCGTAATTGCATTTAGAGTCAGCGCTACCGCAGCAGCGGCAGGGGGAACGGCACGGGCGTAAGGGCCAGCTCTTTAATTTTTCGGTGATGGCGCGACTGAGAGGGGATAGTAGGATTAGCGGGAAGGGTAAGGGAAGAAAAACAATACAAGGAAGAAGACGAAAAACTAAGAAAACATCAAAAGGTTGAAAAATGAATAAAAGAAAGAAAAATGAATAAAAGGGAAAGGAATAAAAGTAAGAAAAAATAGGAGAAATAAAAATAAGAAATTGAAGAAAAATAAAATCGAGGAAAAAATAAAAGTTAAGGAAAAAAACGAATAAGGAAAATTAATATAAAAATAAGAATAAAGAAGAGGTGAACAGGCAAAAACGGGTTAAAATAAGGATATAGTATTGAGAGAATTGAGGAAGAGGAATTTGGACACGGTTTGTAGAGTAAATGCTGTCGAGGAAATTGAAGAAAAGGAATAGTGCGGGGTGCATAGAGCCGTAAAGATCTATCGCTCCAATAACTTGGATATGGTCAAAATTTTAAAGAAAGAAACCAAGATATTCTTACATAGACAAAAAAGTCTTCAAATGTTGAGCTGTCAGCATTGCCGAATAAAAAGAGCAGTCGTGCAGGGTTGGATCACATCGAGTAGTATCGGTGAGATGAAGACAGATAAGGGTTGCGGACAGTCTGCGATAAGATGACGAAACAGGCAAAAAAAAATTAGTATCAACACCAAAAATGCTTATAAAAGCAGAAGAAAAGTCGATTTAAAAGAAAGGAGTTAAACTTGATTGCTTTATCACAAGAAGAGTGAGATGAAAGATGATTTTTTCGATATTCGTTGACGAAAGCTACTAGAAGAAAATGAAGAAAATAACAAACGAGAATAACAGCCCTAAAAAATCGACACCTGTGTTGTGTTTAGTAAGTAAGAAGGAAAATGGAATAATTTTTACTTGAACAGGTGAATACTTCATTAAAAGTGTCGATTGAGGCATTAAGCGAGGGGATTTAGTTTTGGTGACGGTACAACGAAGACTGATGGGATTGGCACGAGAAGAAGAGAAAGAAGGTAATGACGTCAAATGACTTGATAACGTAAAGAGAAATGATAATGAATTAGGCATAGGTTTCTTAGAGAATAGAACAAGAGGGAGAATGGAAGAAAATATAAAATATTTATTTTCAAAAATTCATTTACTGAGTAATTTATGATTAGACACCAAAGAAGGAAAAGGAACGTAAGATTTTGTAATGTACACTGGGACACAATCCTTTAATTGAAGATCATGGAGAAGTTCAGATTGGGGTCAGATAAAATTTGTTGGTGTCAGCGCAAAGTCTTTAATTTAGCGATGAAACTAAGTAATGAGAAAAATAAGACTATATTCTTGGCCTGCATTATGACAGAAAGAATCGGAAGGAAGAGAATTTGCCTTTCTGTTTGTAGGGAAATCGGAGACAAGAAGAAAGTAGTGAAATTGTGCGGCATACCAAAATTGTTCCTCCTATTAGAGTTATTACTCAACCATTACTGAGCATTTAAAACAAATGCTTGACATCATTTAAAAGTCCACAACTGTAAGAAGTTATGTCAACATTCTAGCCACAAGAATCAATATGGTTGAAGAATCTCTTGGAGAGTCTGGACATGTCTTAGTTATACAATATTCACTGTACGTAAAATAAGAAATCCCCAACATTGTTTCATTTCACTTAGTTTTTAATTCCGAAAACTAATTAAATGAGGGACGTTTAAAAATCCTGTAACAAAACAATTCATGTGAATGCAGAGTTGCACATTATTTTGAAAAATGTAACGATACTGTTTTATACTTATCAAGATCTGTACATATAAGTTGTACGGCACTATGGTAAATAATTTTTAGTATTCACCTTACCACGAAAACGTATAGCACCACATTCAATCATGAAATTTGTTTGTGATAGCATACATTCGTCAGAAATTACTCCACATAGCTTTCATACACTCACGAATATTTGTATTTTAAAATCAATAAAACTTGAGAAAACTCTTTTAAAGTAAAATCACGAAATTTCGTTTAGTTGAAAGCTACAACTTCTAAACGAAAACCTCTACTGTATTAAGTACAAATATTTTTCGAAGTCCCGAAATGTTATAGGTTATACCGTACTTATAAATGCCCTTTCTTGTAATCGAGCACAAAGAAATGAAGAAAAAAATGTTTCTTCATTTTACAGAGACCTTTGAAAGTGTACTAGGGCACAATGTAAATAAATCTTTCAAAATTTAAATATCTCAATTTTTTACGGAAAAAATACCTAGATTTTACTCCTGGCGTATTTACGAAATTTCATCTCAAAAGACTTCTCATAAGAAATCTGACAAGAGTTGTGTGAGATATACCCATCCAGACGGACCTAAAGTCCTCAATATTTTCAGGTAGAAAATTGCGTTATCTCCTCTTCACTTGTATCAATACTAACCACCTTTGAAACCCCATTAATAGACTGACATTTTAAGGTTTGTGCAGAGTTGCAAATCAAGAGAACCTTAAACACGGATTTTGCGGACAAAAATACGAGATCTTACTGTTGAGGTATTATAATACAGAAGGAAGAAACGTAACAATAGAAATAAAACTAGCACTACGAACTCGCGGAAAGTAACTCATTTTTAGTTATATACATGCTGTCTCACATATGTGAGCGGTCACACATGTCGAAATTAAAAATTAATCATTTGAAAATACGTGCCAGCAGAAGAGCGCGTTCACATTGACGACGTGCTGTGAGCCGGACGTCTTGGCGAGAAGGGTGGGGAGGGCCATTTTGGGGGGGACCAGAAGTGAGATTCGCCGCACGGCGGGCGAACGCTGGGCGAACTTCTTCGATGAGCCACACCTAGCATCGGTGCGTTAATCACTTTTTTCGGTTGATTGATAAGTGATTCCGGGTGCGTCAAGTGGTAAGGGCAGTTGTGCCGTAAGTCTAGTGCACTTTTTATTGTGGGTGAAGGTGGAGGTGATCTTTCTCCACTGGATGGAGATATCCGGCCCCTAAATACAAGTCGCCATGCGGAGAGTTTTCTCAACTAGGTATCTCCCACCAGCAATGCCTATCCCCAGCTGAGCCAAACTCTAACTTTCCTACAGGTCTCCTGATATGTAGTTGTGTAGTGCACGTAAGTGTGTGAGCAAAGTGTAAGGTTGGATAAGGAAAGGGAAGAAAAAATCGGGGTCCGTGGTCCATTTGGTAGTGTACTGCTCCGACATTTGCATGGTGTTGATCGGAGAAAACACTGAAAACTACCAACCAGAGTCACCGGCCGCTAGAATTCTTCTCCAGACAATGGTTGAATTCGACCTACCTATGTAGCCAATGTCGAAAATCCTGCCCCGAACTCGAATAAAGTGTGAAGACTTTTTAAAATTGTACATTTATTTCTTTCGCTATGGAGTAACGCATTCGCGAATGGACACGTGGGAAGGCTTTTCGCGGTTCTGTGCACAAAGTGAACTGCACGCGATTATCTCGGTCTTTTAGCTGGCATATACAACCAGTCTGAGGTCGGTGTAGAAGGAACTGAATATTTTACGTGCTAACAAATTGGGAGACCATCTTCATTTGTAAGGTTTTTCCATATAATCTCTGTTGGTAAAATAGTTCTCCCTGATTTTAATAACAGATCCACGGTTAGAGAGAAAGAAATCTATATGGGAGAGTAACAATGCATTTGGAGAGACAGATTACTTCCCCTAGCTCTGTACGTTGTAATTATATGATTTACGATATCAGAGTCATTTTCAGCTCCATGATTAGTCACACAATTGGTATAATTTTCTTTACATTTACGTCATTTTCATTTTCTGTCACTCAGTACATGAAATTTCTTTTGTACGTATTGGAAGCCGCCTTTATGCATTGTCTTTATGAAACTTTCCGTTAATTCTACTTTGATGTGCAGTGAAGGTAGTAAAATGAGTGTCTTCTCTGCGATTTCGTAATGTACTTACTAGAAACTTACCAAAAGAGATGAGACGAATATATATACCTACCAGGCATACAGTAAACTACTAACTTTTCATGAATAAAACACGCAAACACGTATTGGAAAAATCCTACACCTTTAAAGCGTATTGATCTTAAAGAAAACACTCTCGTTAAGAATATGGCATGATCACGATACGAAACAGAATATTAGTGCGGTGAAGGCCGCCGACAGCCTGGCCTTAGTGACACAATCCCTTCCATTGCACGCATGTCGAACGTTTGAACGAGAAATGTGAAAAAAAAAGTGTAACTCTCATGTTTATTAAGCAGTAGTGTGGTGGTTGTGTGTCATGACATTGCAGCAGCACCAAACAACGAGTGAACGCACCAGGAAAATATGCGCAATTCTCGTACCGCGCTTAACATTCAAATACGAAAAATCAGAAAATAAAGAAGAAAAAGTTACGCGATGGCTTTAATTGAAATTAATTTTCCTATTCAGAACATCCATATAGTGTGATTTTAAGTTGCGGCAACCTCAGTGTTATTTTACAATTTTCTTAGCAATTACGAAAAATTATAAATTTATATGGGGAATTTAAATGTAAGTTCTCTCATTTTAATGTCCACTACGCATATATACATATTTGAAAAAGCAGTATAATGTCACATTTTTCGGAACATGCAGGGTTCAGCAAAATTCTGTAAATTTAGTATTTAAATACTTTAAAAATAGGTATTTAAATACATACATAAAATATATTAGGACTTAATGCGGTGTATGGTAAATTCATATTATTTAAAATACTTCAAATACTCAAAATTATCTAATTATATAATCATTTTGTATTGTATATTTTTATTCCAACAATATATTGTAATTGCCAGTTACAGTAAATTAGAAATTGACAGTTATGTAAATTTCTGAACAATAACTATTGCAATGTATTGTAACCATATGTAAAAACATTTTTAAATTTAAAATTATATCAAAAATGTGTCTCACACAAATGAATGGAGTTTCCTTTTGAAATTATTTATTTTTCAAACAAATCTTCAGACAATAAACCCCTGGTTGGCAAATGTATAACACCTGCAAAGGAAAACAGCCATTTAACGGGAGTGGATGAACATAAACTAGAGTTATAACGAATAAACATTTTTTTATTGCCAGATAATGGCCCAGCATTTTTAATGATTCAGATTTATCATTTGATAATGAAGAGAATGCAAATTCAACTGTTCAAAGTAGCTTTTATTTTTGTTTGAAAGAGGTGCATTCACTAGCGGAATCAGACAAAAAGAAACTATTCTCGTTCTAATCTAACAAAAAGAAACTATCTTCTTCTTCATTGATGTATTTGAAGTATTTTAAGCATTTCTTTTTTAAATATACCTTTATGTATTTAAATACATCTCTAAAATACTTGACCAAAAGGCAAAAATATAGTTTTTTAAATACCAAATATATGTAAGCTTGTGAGTAATCAAGCTTGGCAAGGTTGGTACGAGCATTTTGGCTGCGCCTTGTCGCTGGCGACACGCGGGCGCTGAGAGGCAGTTCGTAACAAGATCGAGCTGTTGAGATTGATTGTGAGTGTATTGATGCACAAAGAGTCTACATCGGCAATTGTATTGATCAGGTTAGTTTGTATCTTTTAGTTTAGTATATTTGTTTACCATGTATTTACTTGTCTTCGTAATTGTAAATATTAGTTATTTAGCATGTTGTTTACTGATCTGATACGTGTCGATCTTAAACCCCAAAACTTCGCTCCTTTGAACTCTGTAAATTGTGGCTTACATATATTTAAAATAATTATTTCAAATATAAGTATTTAAATTCCGTCCAACCTAGGGAACATGAAAGTATGAATTTCGTATTTCGGTCGATAGTCCGACTTCGTCGTCCAGCTAAGGGCGTCCCCATTCCTGAGCCTGGTTAAATTCTCATGCTCGGGGGTAAGAGCGTCATGTGACCAACATGGCGTTTTATTTTCGCCGTAACTTGCAAGATTGTGCCTGAGCTTTCCTTCGTCACACAGCTTCAGAAACTGGGACGATATCAAACGAAGACTACAACGCTATTTTGCCTCGACCAGGAACCAAACCCGGGACCACACGACGAGAAGCTAGTACGCTGCCCATGAGCTATCCTAGAGGTTTGGTACATGTATAACAACTATTTTTAATAATCGCAAAGAGCTGTGTTTAGGTAAACTATTTGGAATGATATTTTCTGAAAATCTCCAATAATTTTGTGTCAAGTACGAATTTTATAACTAATGAACTTATTTTGTGATATTGTTCATAACAGAACGATTAAATCGATATTTCCTACCAATGTCTGGAAATTTGTCCTATATTTGTATCAGTATCAGGTATTATTAACAGTGGATAAGTGGATATCGCATTCAAACGTGAGCTGTGCCATAAACACAAATCATCCCACCCAACACCATAGTTCTCAAGCACAAAAACTTTATAATTACCTGCAAAACCTCCCCATGCTTCATCGGATACCACGAGTGCCCTGCCTGGCGGAGTGCGTTCTTTTATCGCAAAATGTAATTCAAGCGAGCTGCGCGTCGGCACTTTTTACGAGCAATTAAAGAACGTGGACCGCAGGACGCGCTGAGGCTGCAAAATGGTGAGTGCGCTGCATCAGAATACCCGCCGTAACTTGCTGGTCTTCTGAGCTCACGGAGAACGGAGAGACACCAAACAGGACAGAGGGTACGTTCATGTCGTAGCGTCGTGCCACGATCAAAACCGACAACCACGTGGAAATCGGCGAAGCATCGCCGGATGTTAAACAAAGGGCGGAGTGGATGACGCACTGGGACTTTCCGTGGACGTAGCGGGCCCAGAGCGACTTTCGGGAGGAGGCAATGGGGGCGGTGGGTAGAGCCAAAAGGGCCTATATAAGACCAGGAGAACAATGCCCCAGTCTTCTTGTTATATCGGCAACGGGGACAGGTGAAGCGCGTGTCTGTGCATGTAGGTGCACAAGGGCGAGGTGCCGGCATTTCATTGTCGTGACGTGCGAGACGCGTAGATGGTCTCAAAGTAGAGCGGCTTCATACAGGGAACATCGGTGGTATGTTGCGGTGTGGTAGCCGTTCTTAAATTACCTCTCCTTGTAGTGGGTCTATTTATTTAGTTTATTGTGAGCCGGGTAGTTGTTAAATTGAGACTACGGTCTAGATTGTTACTAATCTACTGTTTTACAAACCACTCTCGTCTGTGTTCGATTACACCCGTATGATGCCACAATGTATTAGGCCGGAGGCCCGCAAGAAACACAGCGTATGATATGCTCAAAGCTAAAAGTTTTTGGAAGTTATCTAGTGTTTGAGGAACAGGGAAACGCAAATATGGTGATTTGTACGTTTCAGCGATGTGCTGCACTGTTTTTAGAACGTGTAGAAAAAAATCTATCCTGACGGCAAATAAGTAAACAGCAAATAAAAGTACAAAATAAATGAACTAAATAGTATATATTCTGTGATGCGACATTTGGATGTGTAATATGCCTAGTTTTGTTGTAAAAGAGTCGCTGTTGATATTTGAAGGACAATACTCAACTTTAAGGACATGCAAAGAAATATCACATCCAAATTACAATTGACAAAACATACCATAAGATTTCAAAATTCTATCCGTCAATAACTAAAAACTCCAAATTACGAATTAACTGTGGAATCGTGTTATATAAATGTCGTCTCCTTCATGTACCTTCGTCTGTTTGGTATAATGACTCTATGATTAATCAAAACAAAATATAAATAATTCAAAATAAATTCATTTACAAAATTCCCCATGCTCCTTAGGTGAAATCCAATAAACTAATTCATAGATAATTTCAAATTGATTCTTTCAAAACGTTTATACTTAACTTCATAAAAACTGTCTGCAGCATATGGTCAACATCACCTATTTTTAAAAACATGACATTAGGTCAAAAGTATTTTCCTCATCTTCGAATCCGAACACATTTTCCTAAATATATCTTTCATCCTTCATAATACAACCATGGTTTCATATTAATTTTACGTATTTCATAATTGATTTTTAATAAGTTAATTAAAGCTAGTGATGGCACTTCATTAAAATATTGGTAACATTATGTTGGCTGGTATCTTGTATCTACTTTATGATTTACATTTATATTCAACTCCCTAAAAAATTGAAATGCAATTGAACCGGTAGCAAATAAATATTTAAAAAGAACTTTAAAAAAATTGTTAACGTCTGTTAGCTTATTAGGAATAGTATTCTGACTTTAAACATTATTTTAAATAACAATAAAAAATGTGATTTAAGAAGGTCAGAATGTTATTACAATTCCAGTTAATATTAACTTATTATTTTTGTGATTACACGATATTTGAAAGATTCTGTCGTTTCCTGAAAAATGTCTTAGCTATTGGAAGTGACCAAAACAAAGTTTTGAGGATGTGGGTTCTTCATTTTGCTGTGCTGCATGGCGATATACGGAAGGTATCATAATGATTATATTAATTTTTTAAAATTGTATTAGACTTATAATTATTGTAACTTCGGATGCTAATAGTATGCATCAGTAGTTTATGCCCAATACTGTTGAGCGCATTTCTAAATTATTATGTTAGATTCTGAACTGCAGTAATATTCATTGGATGCTCACCTCTAGAGAATAGATTGCAAATAGTTATTTTTTTAAGTCAATTAATTTATAGCAAAATGTTAATGCAATCTTCTGACTTAAGTGATCCATATGAGCATTATAGTTGTTATTAGATAAAGTACAGAACTCTATCGTTTGAAACGCGTTGGATAGCGTGGTCTTGTGATAAAGATTTGAAAGGCCTAACAATATGCCTTTCTCCACCGTCTATCGACGTTTCATGTATCTGGAAGAAATTTCCCGACGAATTTTCCCCACGAAACGCCCCATGGTGGAGAAACTTTCGACGCCAGCAAAATGTCTGGGTGGAAACTGACCCCTGCAGGGCAATGAGAATTCTAAAGGTCGGCTGCCCCTAGTGCCAGAGGTTTCCTCAAAAGAATATTCCAGACTCATCCCCAACGCCCACCCTGCACAGCGTACTGAGAGCAAGGAAATGCCAAAGGAACAATGTACGAAGAAAATGAAGAGGAAAAGGACGAGGGAAATGACCCAAAGAAGAAGAAAAAGACAAACAAATAATAGAAGAACAGAAAGAAGAAAAAAGACTGAAAGAGAAAGAATAAGAAGAAAAAGTTGCAGTAGTAAAGAAAAAGGGAAAATGAAGATAAAGGCGAAAGAAAAATGTTTCGACACGCGCTGGGTAACCACTGCATATAAATCCAATTCTTTCCAAACATTGTCGTGATTCCGCTCATTTTACCAGCCACCTTTCTGCGTATCCTGCGATGTCAGCGCAGCTCAAAATCTTCATTTCCCAGAAATACCTCTGCAGTAACTTTTGCCGTATCTTATAGCGACGCTCGTTTCAGAAACTGTCTCTTCTACGCGGGATTTTCTGTTATTAATTTTGCTTCCACGTCGGATTCCCTGTTCCTAATTGCTGTCATTCGTCACGCTGATTGCAGCCCTATAATTCTGCCCTTTCTCCTTCGTGTTGCTTCTCTTCGTCATATAATGGTTATTTTATTTGCTCCCGCTTACTTCTAATTCTCGTTTCCCCCTTTTGTTCAATAGTTTTGCCTCTCTATGAACATTACCCTTTTCATTTCAGTTTGGATAGGCTGCCCACATTTATTTGAGACAAAACGCAAAATGAAGATAGCGAACACGGAACAACGTTAAATTTACAGTCTGTACTTATGACAAGAACACAACAGTGGTAACAATAAAAATGATTTTGCATGGGCAATGCACAAAAATTTAGGTAGAATTTAAAGTGTATAGGACTTGTTTTTATAACTATTGATCCCTCTAGGGTGATCAAAACAGTTTGATGAAAGCCTTATTCATTTTTGAATTGAGAAGGAATTAGGAATAGTGGATTAAGACACTTCACAGGCGTTGGACTATCCCCGCGAAGCAGTGAAGCTCGTTTAGTCGGAACAAATTTCGCATTTCGGGTGTCGAACCCTGGTCTCCATTGTGAAACGCAAGAAACATTCGCTCTGAGTTAAAAATAATTAGTTTACATCTGCTTAAATAATAAAAACACACTTGAACTGCGGATGAAAGCGATACGAACAAAGAACCTCTACAATTTCTTTCATATTGTTGTTCTGTGAAAGAACGTATATGTCATATTTGACAACCGAACAAAACATACACTAAACCATTCCCGCCTCTTTACCTACATCTTTCAGTATTCCGTGTGAACTAACTTCACCACTCGATACAAATGGTCTTACATCTCATCAGCCGTTGCTTCTCTTCAGTCACAAAACACATTCTGCCTCAGCCACCCACCCATATTCATCCACAATTCCACCCCTCCCCTCACCCCCAGTTACGTCAGCACACACACACACACACACACACACACACACACCGTCACTCGGGTGAACGTCGACAACTTTCTTCCCCTCTCTCCCTCTCCGCACCCCCCACTCCTCTTCTTCCCCTCACTCTCACACTCTACCCTTCACCATCTTTCCCCTCCACTCCGCCCTTCCCCTTTCCCCTCATGCGAGATTAAATTGAACTCGCACCCGCCCCGCCTCCACAACCCCTCCATTATGATGCAAAGGCGAATTACCGCCCGAAACAGCGACTCCCGGGGGCACTGGTGCGGGCGACGCAACTTCCAAGAAGACCTCGCAGCTTCTTCTTCTTCTGCGTCCGCTGGCGCGAGAGGCGACGCGTGCGCCCTGGGTGGGAGTGGGAGACTCGGGAAGGGTTGCGAACGCAATTGGGTGTGTTTCGGTTATCTTAACGCAGACGCAAGTGAAGCTTAGAGCAATATCAGACGCAAGTGAAGCTTAGAGCTGTGAACTAATATTTTGTGGCATACAACCGACCACTCGTACATCGATTCCAGTTACATCGATCTCAATAGCATCATTCTCAAAATTATCGAGCCCAAAAACATCGATCACAGATACATCGATTACAAAACCATTATCACATGACTATTATCCCACGCACATGCATCCCACGAAAATCCATCTCATGCACATCTCTCTCACGAACGTGTACCCTTCGAACGTGTACCCTTCGAACGTGTACCCTTCGAACGTGTACCCTTCGAACGTGTACCCTTCGAACATGTATCCCACGAACATGTATTCTTCGAACATCAATACAACAAACATTGATATCAAAAACGTCGATATCACAAACATCGATAATACAAACATGGATCGGACGAACATGAGCATCGATTCTATGAAAAGCGAGTTTTTGCACCTCGAAGCGTCAGAGCTATCGACAGCACCATCGATCTTCTGCGCAAGCGCAATTTGAGTTTCGCATCAATTATGTGCATCTATGCATGCGCACTTCTGATCAATAGTGTCGGGTGGATAAACGAATAGACGCAAAAACATGTTAAATACTGTTTTTAAAGATTTTTATAAATGTGTGGTACGTTTACATTGCACCAAAATTCTCCATTCGCTAAGAATGAAAATTGTCACACAACATACCGCCAATCAGATTGTTGTCAATTCATTTTACAAATCTACCTCACAGAACCACCGACTGTACTTCCCTACAGGGACACTCACCCAAAACTTTACTATCGGAAACGCCCTGAACGAGGACGAACCACTGTTCTGAGATGGGGTGAAACACTCGAACTCGACTCGAAACCCCAGACACTGCGCCGTCCTCACTCAAGAGTTCCTAGTTCTTCCCCGGCCGGCAGTTGTCTGAAGAGTGGAATGCGGCGGGGTGGGGGTGGGAAGAGGCTCGCGTTCGTATCGGAGCCAGATTTGGAAAGCGCTTCGGGGAATAAGTATTAAGGTTGGCACCGCCGCGGCGCTGAGCCGGTTTCTCAACGGCAGAATATCGATAACTGTAACTCCGCCATTCGTCGTGTCTGTGTCCTCTATCTGTCGGGATAAATCGGTTCAATAACGGATGCAGATTGAAGTTTCCAGGAGACGCAGTTTGGGCGGTTCTCTTGTATTATCGATTGGTTTTAACTAATGTGTCCACTGAAGTCCTAGTGATGGTTCCGTATTGAGACGTTAAACAGAATGATAATATTTCCCAACGCAAGGCGCCATTAGTAATTCCTTAGGGACGTTGTGGAGTAAAATATCATGTTGTATCAACAGTTTTTAATTTAGTCGGTATATTTCTTTATACTTCCATCTCTATTTTAGATTTTAATACGTATATTCTTCAACTTATCAATTGTTTAAAAAAAACAGATTTGGTGTTTGATATAATCTTTAATAGTCTAATAAGATTAAAGCCTTATATATAGTGACA
>BOPP01000144.1:581465-614822 GCA_017312745.1 Gryllus bimaculatus
AGTGAGAGAGAGTGAGAGAGAGAGTGAGAGTGAGAGAGAGTGAGAGAGAGAGTGAGAGAGAGTGAGAGTGAGAGAGAGAGTGAGAGAGAGTGAGAGAGAGAGTGAGAGTGAGAGAGAGTGAGAGTGAGAGTGAGAGAGAGTGAGAGAGAGAAAGAGAGTGAGAGTGAGAGTGAGAGTGAGAGTAAGAGAGAGTAAAGGAGAGGAGGAGGCGGCATGGATGGGGAAGAAAAAATTGCACGCAGTTCATGACAGGTGTGAGGGTCGGAATTTGACCGCAATTAATCGGAGAAACCGCAAATATCTACCAGCCTGAAACTCAGTCCCCTTTCATTCTAAAAAAAACAAACATATAGATGTTCTTGATGAGATGACACTAGATTAAACCGCAATTCCACTGATGTCTAAACATTTTTCTTTATTTTATAAAAACAATTATTGTTGCGATAACCCTGTTAAAGCGTACAAAAATAGCGTCTTATTTACTACGGGCCTGTTTTGTCGCAAAATAATAAAGTAATAATTAAGTCCCATCCATATTAGTAAAGAAAAATGGTGATACCAACCTCTATGGTACTCGCCATACGGCGAATTTCACACAGTCCTCTTTTTAGCGTAACTTTGCTTTTAACAGTTAATTACAAACACTTCCATTAACGCTACAATGGAATGAAAAATGTTTTTTGATTGGCCAAATTTTAACGTAGCAAACTTCCTGTTTTATAAGTTATTGCAATTTCGAAAGACTAAAATATCTTCGAATTTATCACACTTTTAATGTATTTGCATTTTTCCGGTTTGTAGTTTTCAAATTGAAATTAATGTATTTTTAACTTTTCAATGGTTTTCATGGAAGAGAAAAAAGGTATTGTTCCAACCTTTGAAACCTAATTTTAATTCTAAAAAGAATGGTCATTTTACAGTGAAATATTTAAAAGCTTAAAAGCTTGTAAATAAAAATACCATTTTGATCTCTTGCACTGCTTCTATCCCTACAAAACTTTCGAAGAAAATTGTGAAGTTTATAGAAACTCTTTTCATTTTTTTATGCTCCAGAAATGAGAGTTCGCAACAATGTAAGAAGGAAATTATGATGTATTTGGGTATCAATACTACTACAAAACTCTGGGTCAGTTTTGATTACCAGGTTCGAAATCTCCTGGGGGACCAATTAAGCACCCTTGAAAACTGAAAACTTCCTTTCAAAATCGCAAGGCCTCACGTTGAGTTAGATATATTCGTTCCGAGGGTGGGACTCTAGTGTTGTTCGCACGGTCAGTGGCCCGCTGATTAGGGTACTGCTCTGGCATTCGCCTAGTATTGATCGAGGAAACCACGAATAACTACCGAGCTTAGTAGCTGGCCGTTAGAATTCTCCTCGAGACAGCGACTCAATATCTGTCAAACGCCAAAATCTAAAACACGCATTGGCAGCGTATTTTTGTTTCAATAGGGTAGAGACATCGTTTTGTGCATATTTATACGTAAAAAAACATGTATCAAATGCTTTAATAAATACAAAATTAGGGGAATTTTTCTCGAAATTAGGAATTTGGCGTTAGACGGTTTTCTGAAATCAATAATTCAATTGACCTCGATGGCAAGGCTACGTAGGGTCGAAAATCCTGGACTCGAACCTAGGGCCTCTAGGGCAGAGGCACAGCGGAGATATCAGCTGATGCCCTGAGCCTCCCCTGCCGGTCGGCACTTCTTTATACAGCCGGAAGGTGGCGGTGTTCTTTCACCACCAAAACATTAGATTCGACCCCACCCTACACCTCTACTTGCTGCTTTTCCTCTTCAAAATATCCCTCCCAGCGAAGAACCGCCCCAGCCGGTAGAGTCTCTGGTCTCCCAACATGTGTGGTAATGTAGCGTATATAAAAGTGAATGTGTGGCAGTAAGGAGACAGAATATCACAAAGAAGCAGGAACGAAAGATGATACAAACGGCTCACTGAAATTACATGAGTAAGTTTTAGCATTCGCTTCGAATTAATCAGAGTAACCACAAGGAGAATGGATATCACAAGGCGGAGGAACGAAAGATGATACGTGATTTCAATGAGCCGTTTGTAAGGGTAAGTTTTAGCATTCGCCTCGTATTAATCAGAGAAGCCACGGAAAACTGGCGATCAGAGCAGACGGCCGCTATAATTCTCCTCACTACAACAGGTGAACTCGACCAACCCCTATTTAAAAAATATTAAAAATTCATCCGCGTCGTGCCTCGACCGCTTCGATCTTCCAGTCACAGCCGCGACAGCGGCAACAATTGTTCTAGTGTGTCATCGACGTCGGGTCTTGCCCGGTATAATGTTTTAAACATTTTGAAGAATAACTTTAAAACAATTCAAAGTTGAATTCCTAAAATGAATCACCTTTAACTTTAATCAATTATGGTCTCAAAACAAACATTTATCGTGAACATTCACCTAACTCACAGTAACAGTGTTCATCAAATTAGAACGAGACATTATAGTCGCGTTCATGGAATAAATTGAGGAGGAAAGTTAGTGTCGCTAGGTGACGACACTGTCGCAGAATCCGACTTCGAAAATGCTGCGTTGAAATTAAACTTGCTGACGGAGAGAAAAGAGTGAGTTAAATTACGAAAGTTAAAGAGAAAAAGTAAACCTGCTGACGTAATAAGAATGAAAAATGAACGCGCAGGTGAAAAACAAGAGAAATATAATGCGCTTAAAGTCAATGTAGAAGTGTTCACACTTTTGCATTGTCCATCGTTCTGAAAAACGCAAGAGAGTAATAGAATGTACGAATATATCAACAAAACTCATTCACAAAGCGTTTGCCGTTATTACAATTCCATATGCAACATATATTTATTGTGTTTTTGCTATCTCTTTTCTTTCCCAACACAAAATAACAATATATATACACAGAAGAGTCCGGGGAGGAAACGGTAAAACTTCGCAAAGAAGCTCTTAAGACAATTTTAAACATATGTTGTTTAAAAAAACAACGAGAAAATTCCAAATGGTTGAAACGCACTCAATATTTGGTTTGAATAAGCACTTAAAACTTGGTTTGAAAACATGCTTTCTAAGCAAACATCTTCATTATAGATGCATAGAAACTCACCAAAAACGTGTAAATTGTTTATTATTTACAAAATAATGAATATATTTGTTCAGAAAGAAAAAAAAATAACCAAGAAATAAAAAAATCGAAGTGTGTAAATTGGGTTTTTGACTTTTTCATTTCTGTGTTAATCTTTGTCCGAACGAATATATTAATTTATTTTGTAAATAATAAACAATTTACATGTTTTTTGAGTATTTCTATGCTTCTGCAATACAAATGATTGCCTAGAAAGCATTTTTTGAAACCCACTTTTCAGTAATTATAGGGACTTATCCATTTGGAATACCCAAATAGTGTATGAGAAAAAATATGCTTACTTCGTATCAGCTTATTTTCGAAGTTTCGATGTTTCCTCTCTGGACACCCTATGTATGTACGTATGTATGTTCGTATGTATATATTTATGTATGGAATATATATAATTTTGACACCACGGATAAATGTTGTTAAATAATATAAAAAGAGAGAACGTATTTAGTGAAAGAAATGTAATTAAACATTTAAAAAAACAAATTTAAAGTTCATACAGGTTAAAACAAAATATATCACTTTAATTTAACTGATGTAGAAGAATGAAAAAAACTCATGCAAATCATTGATAAAATAATGAAAAATATGAATTAAAAGTGAAAATGTAAAGAAATTATAATAAAACCAAGGAGAATTACTAATTTTGTGGCCTCTATAGAAATCAGTAAATGTGCCATTTAAATTTTTTTGTAACTTTCCAAAATTTATTTCATTTGCATTCATATCTTCCGTCTCTGTATACTTACAAATAACTGTATTTTAAAATGTTTTCATTATACCATAACATAAAAACGTAACAGCGCTATTCGATAGAATTTCCAATACAATGCAGGAGTGGTGAAACAAAAACTGACATTTCAGATGAATCGAGGAATTTCCACGGATCCAAAGGATAGAGACGCTGTACAGGCTGGAAACAAGCGGCTTAAGCTCCAGAAGGCCGAAGCTTTTGCGCTGAGGCAAGGGTGTAAACAGGTTCACAAACCTTTCTGACGCATTTCTGAGAATCCCAGAAAAGGTCTACTTTGTCACTCCACCACCCTTTCTACCAGCGCCCCATTTTCCAAACTCGCCTTAACTTTTGAATTCCTCCCTCACCCTCACCCCCCATCCCACACACCCTACCCACACCCACACAGCGCGCACACCCACAACACCCACACACCCACCCACCCACACACACACACACACACACCCAGCACACACACCACCCCACACACACACACCACACACACACACACACACACACACACACACATACACACACACACAACAACACATGCAAACACGCAACAACACACGCTGCAGCAGACATTACAGATTGAAAAAGTGCAGACAGGACAGAGAAACTGACAAGCCTACCAATGATACTGAATCTGGTAAGACGTGCAATGTAGTGATTGTGACGACGCGGTAACGGTATCCCTTTGTTGTCAGTAGTCAATTTCCACCTGTCTCGGATATGTCGGATTGATGAGTAAGTGGTTTGAGAGTATTCATCCCACGCGCATCGTCTAGTTAGATCAAAAGTCCCATAAGTGTACTGCGTGTTATGTGCCTGGAAGTGGCGGTTTCTCTTCCTGCTGGAAAGCGAGATCCTGTGCTGACCGACAGGGCGCGTAATTGATGGTCCTGGTGTTGATGATTTTCGCCTTACTAACAGGCCGACATAATCCAGTGTAGACAATGTAGATGGAGGGGATGGGCACAAAAAATATTCAACTATTCTGTAAATTGTGTTTTGGAAACGATGTGTTTGAAATACAAAAAATGAGAATTTAATTACACATAAAGTATGGTTCACTTTTATTTGTTAAGACACCGAGAGAGGAAACTAAGTTTTTAAATAACTATTATCGAGAAAAATTAACCATAAACAGGGTATATATTTCATTTAAAAAACTAACCATTAAGACATTAAAAAAATAGAATGTACAAAACAGTTTTGTTTCTCGGTAGGATTGATACGAGTTCAAAGCCAGTTAAAAAATCTATTACTAGGCCTTCATGAACTAGTTTGAAACATATTACTGACTAGAAGCGTCATTTAACTACGACGACAATACACAAACATATATGCTTAGTTCTAGGTGCTAAGTACCAAATCCATGGCGGACAATTAAGAATTAAATAGCTCATTCCAATAACTACTTACACCGTGAGGCCCACCAAAGATGTTGCCTTCAATTTTCTCCTGAACCGTTGCAGATACTGAAATACGGTTTTCACTAAAACTACTATATGCAAGGGGCAGATATGGTCATGTATAATATTATTCTATTCCATTTTTTTATTGCAGGGATACTGACCCAACTTCGATTTTTTAAATGGAACCCTGTAGATTTTTTTGCTAATCATAACACGCGTAAAGAGACGAATTCCTAAATATGCATATTGCCATATGTTACATAACAAAATTTTCGAGAAATTAAGAGTTTTAAAGACACACGCCGACTGCTAGTTTCCGTAATCTAAACGAGGGTGATATGCGGCGAGGCCATTCCCTTCCGTTGCGTGGTCCCTGCGGTAAATGTAGCGATGCAATGTGCAAAGGAGCTCACGAAATCCCAAGATTTGCTCTCTACTAGAAGACTACACCCCCTCAGTCCTGGACACAATGGATGCACCCGTAGCCATGTTCTGAGCAAATCTGTCCGCCACAAGGTACTATTTTTAATTAATTAAATACTACAGATTTGAGAATATGTTTCAATTATTAACCCCATCGCAGGTCTTCCATAAACCAGATCGCGTTTTCACCGGTTTACAAGGTGAAGACGTAAGTTGATAAATATAAGAAAATTGAAACCGGACCATGGTTAGATCAAGGAGGCGCAACAGACCAACCGGTCTAATGCTTGAGGGAGAAGAAGAAGAAGAAGAAGAAGAAGAAGAAGAAGAAGAAGAAACCAGACGAGTTTACCTCAGTACCAGCATTACCGCCGACGCTGCAACATCTCTTACAGTTTTAGGGTTCGAGTCCCGGCAGTGGCGGGTTTTTGACACTAGTTACACAGATGAATCGAATTCAGGAGCTATCTGGTGGAGACCTCTAGCGGCCGGCTGCTCTGATCTGTAGTTTTCCGTGGTTTCATCTATAAATACCACGCAAATGCTGGAGTAGTTCCTTTACAAACGGGCCACGGAGCATGCGATTCCTCTTCATATCCTTTCTTCTCTCATACATTTTCATGCACAACACTACAAATATCGGGGGTTAACACGGAAGCTTACTTCTTGAATTGGTGTGACCTTCCAAGCACGAAGAAGCTACGGCCTTTCAGCATTTGTGATCTCGACTATAAAGGATGGGTACAATTAGTATTTCTTTGTCTCTAAAACTAATACAAAATAACTAACACACATAATGTTGGTAATATTCACCCCACGACTAACCATTATATGCAGCACACACATATGCACACATGTATGTGAAGCCCTCAAACATCGAACGACACTGAAAAAAAAGCTCAGCGCCATTGCTACAGACGAACACAGTAGTTGGCGGAAAGCAAAGGAAAGTTTGGATGGACCGATCACCGGCGTTCTGCCGAAAGCTCGCGCACAACTTTTCTTAGCCGACTCGGCCGCCGAATCGGAACGTGCAGGGGGAAGGGCATGGCGGGGCGGTGCCGAGCAGAACAGAGCAGGGCGGAGCGGTGAGGGTGGCGGGGTGCCGCGGGGAATATAAGGGAAAGGAAGGAAGAGACGAGGCAGGGTGGGGAGGAGCGTGGTGGGGAGATATTTGGGAGAGAAACGGCGTTGCAGGGTGAGGCGTGGAAGTGGGAGGGGACGAGGAGTGGTGGGTGGAGAGGGGTGAGGGGTGGGCAGAGAGGGGTGGGGGTTGGCTGGTAGGCAACGCGTGGATAAAGTGGGAGGGGTGGAGATGGGTGGGTAGAGAGGGGGTTTGGTTGAGTGGTAGGGCGGGTGAGGGTGGGTGGGAACGGGATCATGGAGGGTCGGAAGCGTGGGGCGGGGCGGGCGGGAGCGGGGGGGCGGAGCCGGGGCGGAGGGAGGCGGGCGGGAGCGGGGCGGGCGGAGCGGAGGCGGAGCGGGGCGGGAGCGGGAGCCGGGGCGGAGCGGGGGCGGAGCGGAGCGGGGCGGGCCGGGGTCGGGGGCGAGACCGGGGCGGGGCGGGGCGGGCCCGGGGCGGGGGCCGGGGCGGGCCCGGGGCTGGGCCGGGACCGGGGTGGGGTGGAGCAGGGTGGAGCGTGCAGGGGCGAGAGGGTGCTGGGCGGGTCAGAGAGGGGAGGTGAGAGTTGGCGATTTCCACCTCGCGCATCGCTGGACGCCGCGTCCGCCGGTTTAGAGGGCGGAGGTTAAGCTTCTTTCGCGCCGGCAGATGTTTTTCGCGCGCGGGCTTTCGTGTGGAGCGGAGCCTCTGTGTGGGCGAGTGTTCGCGAGTTGGCGTGGGATCGGCGTTGGCTGCTCGGCTTGGGAAATGCGTGTGATAGAAGATTAAGAGACCGGCGTACGCTTTTTGTTTGCTTTGCTGTAGAAACCCTCCCTCTGCCATTCAATTTTTTTACTCCCCATTTCGTAATTGCATTACATTATCATTATTAAACTTTGTTTTCTCATAAAATATAAAACGTTTTGACTAGTTTTCGACAAACAAATTCAGAAATTTGATATTGCACATATGACACAATAATCTTTTATTAAATTTGAAAAATAGCGACGTTTTGATGATTAACGAAGTCTTTGTGAGGCCAACGAAGTCTTTATTGTATGTTCGAGTACAACACACAATTACGAAGTCCTCCCAAATTGATCAAAGACAAGTAGAGCGATTCGTAGCATACTACAAAAGTTATAAAAATCGTAGAGGTATCAACGTACCTGAGGTCATTGAGCTATCGATTAATATTCATGGCTCCGACAAATGGATGATTATGTCAATATTTTTTTCTTATTATATTTTTTGTAAGGTAGTGAATTTTAGCATAGCACTCTATATTGTCGTTTACAATTTGATAAAATACTTTACTGACATGATGATGTTAACATTGTGTATTTTGGTTTGGTTATAATAGATAACACATTCATGCCTGTTGATCCGAAATTGATTAGATGGCTTTGACAATTGGACAACATTCTATCAGACATTATTAATAATAATTAGAATATTATTATTGACGTGTTTTCGTGAACCTTTTGTCATTAGACAAAAAAATTACGATTAGGCATTCAACCTAATACTCTTAGACTTAATTTCTAATCAAGGGATCGGTTTAATTTTAAAAAAATTGCTTCCAATAAACAAGAACCGTGCAAACACCAATGCAGAAAAACAGTTTTCCCATCTTACTATCTGTATACGAAGAAGTTCTCGAATTTCCGAACATTGAAAGTATATGTTCATTTCATGTTTCATTAGATTCTTTTGAATTATTAAAATTATGGTTACATTGCAAAGTCGTAACCGCGTCTTTTACAGCGCTTCTCACTAACATTGTCACATTATTAAGTTATTAATATTGCGGATTCCTCTTCGTGCACAACTCAATAAACTCGTCACTGTTTGCGAATGTTTTTCCTACCCACCTCCATAAACTCATTACGTTTGCAGATGCTGATTTGGGCAATTCAAGAGACTTTTGTGTGTCTTTGTCCATAACTCACTTACATACTCGTCGCCTTTGCGCAAGTTTCTTCATGCACAACTCAATAAACTCAACACTTCTTCGAATGTTTTCGTGACATACTGGATAAACTCATGCACAACTCAGTAAACTCACTACTTGGTTTTCTTTTTGTTATTTAAGGTCGCATCAACGTCTAGGTCATTAGCGACCACTATGGAATGTAACGGTGTTGTAAGATGACGTGATATGGTGATGATATGGGGCGAAAGGACGAACCCAACACAACCATGTCCGAGGCGGGACTCGAACCCGCGATCCTTCGGTCTGTGATCGCTGCGGCATTAATGCCTTAGCTATCTCGGCCATCCGGACCGACTAACTACTTTTGTTGATGTTCTCCTTGTGCGCAACTCAAAACTCATCACTTCCGCGGATGTTTATTCCTGCACATCTCCATAAGCTCATTTCTTTCGCTTATGTTTCAGCGTACACATCTCAACAAATTCTTCACTTTTGCGGACATTTCTTTATGAACAACTCGATGAACCCATCTCTTTTTCGCATGTTTATTCGTGCACAACACATAAGGCTTTCGTGTCATGTTTGCGAGAACGGGACTTCAAATCCTCCACCTGAAGACTCCATCACCCGCGCCAGAATCCCACTCGGGCGAGGCAAATTTTGCGGGTTTATGATAATGGCTCTATTCGGAGGAAGACCCCCTTCCTTCCACGCAGGCACCATGGGCGTGTTTACCCTGCCCGCACTTCGTCAGGAAGACTCCCCCACCCCATCCCTCCCTTCACGTCACAACACTCGCCCTAATCCGATTAGCAAGCGCCCCCCCCTCGTTTTTGCAGCCCGCTGCTTCTGCAGCGTGGGGTTCTCGCACGTGAGGCTGCATCATTAAGTGCACTAGATCGTGAAAGAACAAATTTACGTCACACCGCGTCCGACAAGTCGACGCGTCCGACAAGTCGACGCGTCCGACAAGTCGACGCGCGACAAGTCGACGCGTCGAAAGGTCGACGCGTCGACAAGTCGACGCGTCCGGACAATCGAAGGTCGACAAGTATGCGCGACGGAGTCGACATAGCGTCGGTCGACGCCGTCCGAAGTCGACGCGTCGACAAGTCACGCCGTCGACAAGTCGACGGTCGCGACAAACGTCGACAGTCGCGCCGACAAGTCGACGCGTCCGACAAGTTCGACGCGTCGACAAGTCGGACGCAGGTCCGACAAGACTGCGTCGACGCGGTCCGACAAGGCGACGCGTCCGACAAGGCGACGCGTCCGACAAGGCGACGCGGCCGACAAGTCGACGCGGCCGATAAATTCAAGTTATTAATTTAACAAAATATTTTTTTAGGATTATGTAATGTAAATAATATATAATATGAATATTTTAATTATTTTGGTTTTATTTTCTTCCCAAATACACGATTCAACGGTTCGATACTTTCTGTAATACACATCCTATAGTTACATATATTACATCCACGTAAAAATCTAAATAAAACAAATATCATCCTGTTCAAAGAACAAAACAATACAATGAGTTTACACTGAGAGTGCCTTGCCCTAGAATGATGCCTTGAATCTCAGCATATAACTTGTTACTCACCATGAAATGATCCTTTCAGACTGTCAGATTGCTTGATTCTTTACCCACCTGCAAAATAAAAAGAAAGTACATTATTTAAAATCTCTATTAAGATTTAACAAACAAAATGGTGTGAAGTTATGAACGTTCCCAAACACATGCAATATTTAGCATATGTATGATGGATTTAGAAACTATAATCAAAATTTATCCTTACATCAAGTTGTTACCGACTTGTGTTGTCAGATTCAATGTGCAGTATAATTAACGTGCAGGATGATTCAAAAAATAATTTTACAAATTTGAGCACGGACTCTTTATACGAAACAGAGACAAAAAGTTCATATAACGCGTGCGTCATAATCCTTTGTATTAGTCCTTTGTTGTAGTAAAGAATTTGGTCGTGAATTCTCAAAATAACTCATAAACAAATAAAACTCAAAACAAGTTCTCGAAATGTCCTCTCCTTGTTTCTGAAATCGCATATACTCAACGAATCATGGATAGTCTCATGATACTCCAGGATGGTGGCGAATGGTTTTGCAGGCTTCTACGATTTGAAGGTAAGTTCCTTAATTCGTAGATAATTTCCACAAACCCATTGTTTAACCTGGCAGTGCACACAAGTGGTCTGAGAGAGCCGAGAAACCTTACTCCAATGTTGTGATTGCAGTTTGGTCGCTCTTGACAGCTGCTTCCAGCTACCTTTTCCTTCAACAGATGTGAGTTGTTGACCTTACGACGAACCTTATACGAAAAATTAAGTGTTGTTATCGTTTCTAAAGATGAGACATTCCAAAACGGTGAACAGACCTTAGGGACCACCTGCGTGCACTTGTGTTACAGCTTTCGTTCAGTACGCGACTTTAAAAAAAAAATTAAATAGGAATTTGAAATATTGGGATTGAAAATAAATGTGTTCAAAACAATGGTATATGGTAACAGGATAATATGGAAATGATCTGTATATTGGAAATAATAAATACAATTATGTAATAATTTTAAATATTTGGGCTTTACAGTTTCAAAAGAGGGTACAAGTAATAATGGTATTAATAATAAGATAAACCAAGGGAAACGAGTCATAAATATGCTAAATCCAATTCTGTGGAACTTCCGGTTATCAAAGTAAACAAAGAAAAATATATGAAATAAAATATTATTGACGATTCAAATGGACTTTTTGAGACGAAATTGTAGAATATCTCGTTTACACCACTTACGCAATGAAAAACTAAAAGAGAAAATGGAAATTCAAAGGGATATAATAGATACTCTAGAACGAAAACAGCTTCAATAGTGCGGACATCTGATTTTAGGTGGCCTAATGAAGTATATAAATGGATACCTCCGTGCAGAAGACGACGGGGTAGACCATCAACACCATGGAAACAAGGAATACTGACTGCGATGGCCACAAGGAATCTGACTGAGGAAGATGTAATGAATAGAGAAGGCTGCAAAAGAGGAACCGAGAAACATCGCCAGCTGTAAACCACTCAGATATATAAATATAAGTCCGAAACATGCAAAAAGTTTATTTGTTTGGAGAATTTGCTAACAGTTTCTAAAGCTTGCAATATATAAACGTGGTCCAATATGTAAAATATACCAAATACAATGAAAAAAATATTTTAGCCAATTCAATGTTTCAATTTTTTTAAATTTGCATACAATCCACTTCTCCAATCCAATAATCTCTTTATTGAAAGCAATATCCATCTTTTTTCGGGTACACACCTTTGATATAAAATTATTAGCAGACATTGAATAAAGGAAACTGCAAACGGAAGGTCTCTGAGACTACATGCGCGCTCTGACGCTCCAGAAAGAGGCGGGTTAAGATGCCTCCAGAGACAAAAATCCAAAGGATTGAGACCAGGAGAACGAACAGGCCATGGAGCTGGTTCTCCTCTACCTATCCATCTATCACGAAAGATACCAGCCAGTGCATCACGAACAATGAGACTAAAATTTGCTGGAGCCCCATAATGCATCAACCATATGTTTTGTCTTATTTGCAGTGACATTTTCGTGTAGAAAGTCTGAGAGCGAGTTGTACCATTTACCATTCCGCGGAGATACATAAAAAATTTACCTGCCGGCTTACAAAAAGAGTATACTGCCATTGTTGAAGGAAACATTCGCAGTTAACTCGCTACTTGTACACGATTGAAAAATTGAAGTCAGACTAATAACAAATGACAAATATATACAAGTCTCCATGAACATCTTATCCTAGCCCGTTTTCATATGCTTATCCCTTCAATCTCAATATTATTCATTATTATTATTATTATTATTATGTTATTATTATTATATTACATATCATCATACATATCACAGTATATTACTGGTCGGTTATGTAACGACACACAGGGAATGATGTCCAGGGTGTGGTTGTTTACTGAAAGGTTCAGATGGCTTCTGAAATAGGCAAAGTTATTCAAATTTACTGGCTTTTGCATATTATTATTATTATTATTATTATTATTATTATTATTATTATACTTTTGCATATTATTATTATTATTAATAAAAATAATAATAATCATCATCATGAGTGTGATCTGTATGCATGTGTGTGCGTCTACATCATCATCATCATCATCATTTTACCCCCTCACACAGGGCTTTCACTCTCGGGGAGTAAAAAAGCATTAAATGCGGATCCTACCGAAAGAAAACTAACGTGTACCTACCTCGATAATCATGACTGAGGAATGTATCGCGTGGTCTCACATTGGCAGATTCGCGAAAAAAAAATTATAATCAGCCGGATAGCCGAGGTTGCCATGGCTCAACTGCCGTAGTTGCCTTATGCCAGAAGGGAGGCGCAAGGGGCCGCGAAGGGTTCAAATCCCGCCCGAGGCATGGATGTTTGTGTGTGTTTGTACCTTTGTAAATATCCATTCATCCATCATCACCATCGTTTCATACTGCATCCCCTCAGGGTTAACAACCACGGAGTGTAAAAAACGGATTTGACATGTTAATGCTCACCTCCCCCCAAATGGTCACTTGCACTTACCCCCAGAAAAATATGACTGGGCCACGGTGGGTACGTGTTCAACGTGTCAATTTACGTACAACTGTTGCACTTTCGTTTGGTCCGAAGATGACCAATTCGCGACCAAAAAAAACACAACAAACTATAAGCATAATAAATATTACTAGGAAATCATCTTACTCGAACAGAGAGAATCGTATTAAACTAGAATGTCAAGAGCATGCAAAGGGCAACAGAAGAAATAGAGTAATAGAGAAAGCGGACGCAACAAACAAAGTGGCCGCAACAGAGGAAGAGTACGCAATAAAGAAAATAACAGAAGCAACAGACGAAGAGAGCAAGAGGAGAAAGGTGACAGAGAAGAGAACATATGAGGAAAACAACCCCAATACAAAGAAACGATATATCACATTTAGAGATTTGAACCCTCAACAACGTGGCCAGGATTACCACATTATGGTGTACCAACCAATCACTCGGGTCATTCGAAAAATGTAGATTTATAAAAATATTAAATGCAGTATTTAATTTAGAAGTTTAATATGTTTTACCGATGATACGAAAGGTAACGCAGGTCTCAAGTGCTTACATGGAAACAGTTCCAAACCAAAAGTAAAAGAATTCTCTTCGCTTAGCAAAGTCTTGAGCCAGCTGAAAAATTCTACTCCGCTACAGTTTCGAGTCAACATTTACTTCCACCAACAGTAAAGCTAATTATATTTTCGACGACAAAATTACATCAAATTTACTAACACTCTTCTGGTAGCATTCCAGCATATTGAGCAGTTCGTATTACGCAAAGTTGCAAAGAATTTCATTGAAGTTAATAAAATCCGAACTTGGAAACCAAATAATAAACTGAAAAATAAAATTCCCATGGCAAAGATGTAATAAAACCGGCGAATTCCATCTCCGCAGTGAAAGAAAAAAATGGAAGGAACATTGAAATGTCATGATTTCCTACGAGAAAAAAGGTTCTGCTGAATGAGGTTAGCTCCCCACGTCACTGCCAATTATCTACCACACTTCATTATCCACTCGCATTTCGCTCGCAGAATAAGCGTGGAATAAAATTTTATTTCGGGTGGTGACGTTCAGCTTTGTGTTTTTTTCCCGTTGGTCCCACTGCACTTGTTCAAAGCTCACGTGACCTGGCTAAAAAGCTTCCAACCCCCTCTGTGAAACACTGTCCGCGAATGAGTGCACCGCAACTGGGAGAGGGGAATTTTATTTCTTTGTGTGGGACGGAAAAAAAGTCTTATGTGGTTAGTGGAAAAGGCTAGTTGAAAAAGCCGCAACGCTCGACTTTTCACAGGAATTTTAATTCTGCCCGCAGGTGTCAGGTTGCTCATGAAAGCCTGCCTTACGTTTGATCACCCGAAACAGACGTATTGAATTACCTAATTGTGTAAATATTAGGAATCTGTTTGCAGAATTTATATTAGACGTTCAGTTTTCCAGTACTCATTAGGTCCTTAAAACATTGAAAATCGGTTTGGGACAGTTGAAAAGTTGGATGAAAGAAAGAACTTAATATTATGCTGTTCATGTCAATAAATCGGTAATAAAATCTCGTACATATTTTATCTTCTCGCTTTTTTTATGGAACTTGACGGTGCCTAAGAAAAATGAACTTGTTTTCGGCTTTCGTTTGTTGAATTAGTTTCATCTTCGTTTAAATTTCCTTAACAACCTTGTTATTCCATACGTTGCTTTATCTCCTGTCCTTCATTTTTCATTGTTTCTCTCTCACTGCTGTCTGTTTAAACATTAGATAACTAGTTTTAAAAAACGACTGTTTTATTCTTTTGACGTAGACATTAAAAATTATTCTATACACATTTTTGACATTGCAATATTTCAGCACCCAGTACTTAAAATGTCTATTTCAGCATTAAACCTAAAAATTCTTATTCGTCTGTTAATTAGCATGTTTCAAGATTCTTTCATTATGTCAGTTAATTTCAATCTTTTTTCGTCGGCAAAACATATTCAGGAAACGAAATTCTGCTCCCGGAACATCGGTGCAAGTAGTTTCAATGCAGTTTCAATGCTTCGTATGGTCAAGAATTGTCTCAAATTGTAATCAATCGCACTTCTTTGTGAACATCTTCTGGAATTGATCAGATTTGTTAATCTCAACCTGAAGTGCCACAAACATTCCATTCGTCCAAGTTACATCTTACAGGCGGATCACTACTTGGCGCTGTATCAAAAATTCTAACTATGTTGTTACGAAGACTCAACCATTCTGTACATCAATAGATACTGTATAAGGTAATATTTCGAACTGTATGCAAGTCTGTCTGTAAGAGAATAAAGCAGCTTCTACGAAGAGATAATGCATGGCTTTTTTCGTAAATATTTGAGAAACGTTAAAAGGCGAAGGTATTACTTAGGATTAAGATAGTTATTAAAACAAGAATCCAAAACGGTGAAACAGTAAGCAAAACAAACTAGTGGTGCTAAGACAGCACTTACTTTCTCACGTTATTTCTAAATTTACAATTTTCGAAAATTCAGAGTGTTCAACGGAAATGAAACCCACGGCATTCATTTAAGTGTCTAGTTTTTTGTATATGAACAAAATTTAAAGAAAACTTTGGATTGCGTTTTGGAGAAAATAATTTTTTTAAGAAATTACATTAAGCACAAATGACGTGAAAACTACTACTTTCTATAAAAATATTTCATAATATTTTTTAGAGACCTGATTGTTTACAACAGGCTACGTCTGATGCAAAAATTTGTACCCTCAATTAAGTAGTTTTCAAATGCTAACTTTTTGCTTAAGAAATGCCAGAAAGTAAAGGATGCTAAAATCTCGCAGTGTCCACCGTTGTTCTTCTCCCTGTCCTATTGGTATGGGACCATGAGGATAAACATGGATGAACTAGTCGGGCGCACCGATTTTAGCTCGATCTGCGCATCACCAGTTACGTCACGAACCACGTGACCAGAACACGGGCAGTTCGTTTGAAAAGCCAGACCAGGCGCAGGTCGCCATGGAAAGCAAGAAGTGTTGAGAAACACTTTGAAAGTGGCATGAAGTGATAATTTTCAAAGGCGACCAACCAGAAACAACACGTTGAAGGTGTAATTGAAATAAAAGATAAAATATTTAACATTATACTTCATAGTATAAGACGTGCAATAGCTTATCCACACTTTTGATCACGGTATACGACTACAAATGCTCTGGTAAGCTCGCACCCTCATACCCTGATGTCAGTGGCATGAGGCATGCCCTCGACGTCTGTAGCGTACTCCTACATCAAAGAGTTGCGGTTGACACACACCATGCCATTCCAGGTTTCTCAAGATATAATTTTGGAAAATCTAGAGTTTCTACCTTTTCTTATATTTAAAGTTGAGATTATCGCAGCAATGGAGCGAATGATAAACAGATAAGCATTCACTACTCACATAACATTAAGACGATAATTTAATTTTCATCAAATGCAGTGCACGTGAAATTTTTAATGTCACATAATCATACCTCCTTATTCGAAAAAAAAGATTGTTCCACGAATTAACTTTCTTTCAAATTGAAAAAAGTACACATGTACTAATAAAGGTGTGTTAATAACAAAAACAATCTTCCATACTTCGTATTAAAACCCGTGTAGCTAACCCTTTTATTAAGTAGCTCCCATACATGCACATGACGTCTACCCAGAGAATACAGGTTTGCCCGAGAAATCGTTTTCACCTCTGAGACAGTTTTGCGTAAATATACACGCAGAGAGCAGTAAGTGTTAAACTGAGATCTAATTAAATAAGAAATAACGAATATCGGTTTAAAAATATCAAAAACATACAATTACACAATGTACAATAATTAATATTTACATTTCCATTCAATGAATGAGTAATGTACATATTTAAAATTTTAAAAAATATTTTAAAGGTCATATTAATACGTAAAACTGTTCCCATAGTTTACATTTAAAACAGGCAGCTTTTGATACCTACCATTCATTAAACACATAAAACATATTTAATATTTTATCCATTTTCATTTCATTAGTCAAATGGCGAATGTTCATTCACTGCGAAATGCAAATGCAAATATTTGCTTTTATAAAGCAACTCCGATACTCCTCCCCTCCGCGCTGCCCCGTTCTGATGGGATTCACTCGCTCGAACATCCAATGCCCTGTGTAACGGTGTCACGTGTTCCCTGCCTAGCCGCATTTCGAGAAGGTCCTAAATAAACAAGCAGAACGCAATGAGAGGTTGACTAGACAGGAATGACCATGTTCTTAGATCCATGATTAATGGATTGGTTATTGTATGTTAAAATGTTCCTGTAGGGTTGAGTATCATCTCAGACAATTTGTGAAATGTAAGACAATTTATTAAATATAAGACGAACAAATTGACGTAAAAATTAAGCTACTTGTTGAGGGAAATATGGATTTGAATGGATTAGTTATTGTATGTTAAAATGTTCATGAAGGGTTGAGTATCATTTCAGACAATTTGTGATAGGTAAGACAATTTATTAAATGAAAGACGAACAAATTGATGTAAAAAGTAAGCTATTTGTTGAGGAAGATATGGGTTTGAACATTTGTGGCACAATCAAGATCTTTTGCAAATAGAAGAAGCTAAACAGTAAAAACAGAAATTAAAAGATAAAATTTCATTAAAGACTTGCACCGTGTGGAATGTTCATCATAAATTCAGATTTACAGAGACATCACATAATTAGGATCACAAAAATGAGAAGAATACTTGTGCTGATCCGCCGTTTACCTGTTTTAGTACTTTAGACTGAGAATGTTGGGTCGCGACATTCACAGTTCCAAAAGTATTTGGTAAAAAATTGGTACATCCAAAACATGAATAGTTTATAATTTAGATAAAGATGAATCACTCAAATATATCATAAATGAGTGTGATTGGTATATTCTGATACGTGCTCATTACCTTGAGATTAAAAATATAAAGAAGTTCTAACGTCAAATACTGTTGAAAAATTAAAAAGTTTTCTGTCATATGAAAAAATGCTTAAAATTACGATCGGATATTTATTGTGTTTATTGAATATTGTAATAGGCATTTACTTGTAATACAATAAACATACAATAGAGTAATTGTTAAGACAAAGTTATTAGTTTTCAAGAGCGGTTAGTTGACTAATTATTCGTGATTCCGGACTCGTCAACTACTAAGATCATTAGTCCCATAACTGTAGTGCATGTGTTGGCTCTGGTGTCTTCCTCCGAAGAAGTCTGAGATCCGGTGCCAACCAACCGTCAGCTAGCGGGGTTTTCCCCAACCAGGTATCTCCCATCAGCGGGACACCACCTCAGCCGGGACAAGTTCTCAGCTCCCGACCGGTTTCCCGGCATGTGTGGTACTGTAGTGCATGTTAGTACATGTGTGTAAAGGGTGAGGATTGGATAAGGAAGATGTAGAAAACACTGCGCGCGGTCCGTGGCCCGTTTGTTAAGGTATTACTTCAGCATTCGCCAGGTATTGATCGAAGAAAGCACGGAAAACTACTTATCATAGCAGCCGGCCGCTAGAATTCTCCTCCAGACAGCGATTGAATTCAACTTAGCTGACAAGCTAGTGTGGAAATGTCTGACTACACATCTTGGAACGCTGAGGCTGGCTTTCTTACCGTCGATTAGGCTTCACTTCTGTTCTTCTGATGTACTGTCGTTTTCAATATGCAATGATTCACTTTTTTTATTAAATATGAAAAAAATAAAAACTGTGTGAAACGGGGATTGGGAAATAGTGTATATTGCACACGTTTTATTGAGTTCTGAGATAACTCACATGAAAGAGAACTATGAATACATGGGGTAAACAAAATTTTTTGCAAATGATAATACTCGTTCTCGTGTAATAAAATATATTTATAAACGTAAATCATCTTCATATCGTGTATATTACTCCTCATTGTATCCTTTGCAAAGAAATAGACTTCCTGCAGCGAGAAAACAGACAACGATTATTTGAATAATCACTAGTTGTGTTCTTCACTGAGGTCTAGAAAAGTTAGTCATTCTGCCTCTTCTCTTATTAATCAATTAATAAATAAAGCACAACAAAAGGTTGCACCAAGCGAAAGAATGTACCTGCTGGTGTTCATTTCATTACATAATGAGCAAATGAACTAAATGTGTTTGACAAATGAAAGCAGTTGAAAATCGATACAGTATTCCACACAGTTCCAAAAAACAATCTATACTATCCATATAATTATGTTTTGCTTGAATTACAAATACATTTGAGATCCGAGTTTTAATTCCAAATCAACAATTGAAGTCAATTCTCCACCAATTGTTGCAGCTCTCAAAATTGAACACTCCCAGAGGCATCGAGGTACTGAGTTTGCACTCGCAAGAACATGGCCGAGTAATAAGCATCACAACATAGGAAACAAACTGAGAACAAGGACACCAAACCCCGATCCGTTTGCGATTAATAGTGTAAACTCTGTATCTCTGATGCCTTTTATGGTCAAAGTTCTGTATCAGCGCGTTTAACTGTATCAAGTTACAAAATGGTTTTACGATTTCCAGTTACAAGGGGTTGCTTCAGAGCAACATATTTCAGAGAAACGAAGCGTGAAAACATCGGAGAAGAAGTAGAAGAAGAAGTAGAAGAAGAAAAGGAAGTAGAGAAAAGGAAGAAAGTAGAAGAATACGAAGAAGTAGAAGAAGAAGGGAAGAGGAAGAAGGAAGTATAAGAAGAAGTAGAAGTAGAGAAGAAAAGTAGAAGAAGAAGAATAGAAAGAAAAGAAGAAGTAGAATGAAGAAGAAGTTAGAAAAGAAGGAAGAGAAGAAAAAGAAAGTAGAAGAAAAAAAGTAGAAGTACAAGAAGAAGAAGAAAATGATGAACGAAGAATTGAATATGTGCAGCAGGTACATAAAATGTGGCTGGCATCAATAGCACAATCAATAAGAAAATAATCACATAACCAGACATTCAATAACCAATTAACTTTCAAAAAATCGAGCAACACTTTTTTATCATTAATCTTATTTTGAAATCGTATTCAACAAGCACTATATCGCGTGAAATATGTTTCAGTGGAACAATTAGATTCTATGATAAATAAAAGAGCTGATTGCAAAAAGCACTGTATGCTGGTTATGAAAAATAAATCGTCTAATATTAGTGAACAAAATGATTGCAACAATAAGAATCCAAGGAATCGTATGTTTCAAAACAAAGCAAACTAACGAAACTAAAAACTACGGTGATCCGTTACGAAAGAAATACACTTATTATCAAGAAAGTACGAACTATGAAATCTCACAATTTATCTATCAAGTTCTCAACTACCAAGTCTCTAAGAAAACGTGAAATGACTGTTACAAATCGGAATTCATTAAAGCGAAACTATCAATTATTTTAAGAGCTCTTAAGTTATTTCAAGAACTCCACACTTCATATAATTTTCTTTTACTCTCTTACATCGGAAATACATATTCCCGTATAGCAGCGATCTGTAGTCATTGCTCGAAAACATACCAAAATTAGAAAGAGATGCTGAAAAAAATAAAAAGTATAACCAACATTAAGCCGTGCCGTGTTTTTAATATATAATGCATAATTTTATAAGCCTTTCTGAAATTTCATTGAGTTCGGAATATTCTTCTAGAAATTGCATGATTTTTGCATTTACTTTTCCACGTTCACCGCTTTTTACAGAAAGTGGCCCCTCTACATCTTAAAATTTTCAACTCATTTCCTAACGCTACTCAATCAAGAAGATGATAGCAGATCTGTTAGGTTCCGCGCTAAGAAATGCAGAGTTGCAAGATGAAAACTGATGAAGAATAATGGACATGGAGGGGGTCTTTGATGAAAGAATAAACAAACGCAAATATTATTTCAGAACAACGATGTATGTCGATATTTGAAATCAATGAGTCTTGTAGATATAGGCTACTTTATAAATGATAACGAGAGAAGAACAGTGAATGCAGCCAGAAATCTACTTAGCTGCAAAATGCAGAATGAAAGATAAAGAGAGTTGAGGAAAAACGAATAATCTCGTAAAGAAACAGAATGCGTATTCTTCCTTTTAAACAAAACGTTTCATTTTTTTAAAAATTACCCTTCCGAAGAGGCATAAATATCAAGAGAAATTAAAGATAAACACTAAAAAGGAATGATGCCTGAATCGGAATTATAAATGTATTCTAACAGTTACACATTTGCAGCTTATATACTACATTAGATAATACACTTTAAAAAATATTATTATTCAAACTCCTGTTCACTTTCATCATCCCATCTTTCAAAATCTACACAAGAAACGTAGAAGCTGAGGTAAGAACAAACCACAATTGAGAACGAGGATAAAATTAATGATCAATAAAAAGTACTAAATGTTTTAGACAGTTAACAGTAAAAGGTGTTCCTTTCAGCTCATGCACAGTGCTAAAAGATTAATTTTTACCCTTGGTGCTCAGGGCGACATTATTCCCATATATTCAGATCAAACTGAACAAAGAATACAAAATGCTTCCGTCTGAGCACATTAGCTACTGCTGACCTTAATGCATAAGTGATTTGTGAGCTTGAATTAAAATAAAATGGAAGTCAGTAAGGCTGTCTAAAACAATTGTAATGGCAAATGTGGCTTCATTTTGTTCGTAAGATTGCACTACTCGGCAAAACGGCCACGTGTACCAACCTTTCCCACCGTCAAAATAAAATACCACTTTTACCATTCGTATCATACATAACTACTATTCCTTCGTATGAACAATCTTTACTTTTTTTTACACTTTTATCCTCATCACGTCCTACACTGCATTCCTACATCCTCCCACGAAACACAGGGAACGTGATGAGGAAACACGAGGACAGAGGTCGAGCAGAAGGGAGAAGGACGGGACGAGAGAAGAAATGGAGAGCGAAGCGTGGGGAAGCACGGAGAACCGCCTTGCTGGGAGACCTGCAGTTTAATTAAGCGCACCGCTGTTCCGATAATTGCCTTCTCTCCCCCCCCCCCCACTCGCTCCCCGGCGAGCACTCGCCGCGTCGCGGACGACCGGGAGCGAGAGCGGGAGCGGAGGTTCACCGGTTTGCAGCGGTGATGACTTTTTTATGGCCGGATCTGTATTCATTACGCGACCGGGCGCGGGGGCGAGGGAGAGAGGAGGGACAGAGGAGGGAGGGAGAGATGAAAACCGTCCACGATAGAGAAAAATGAGACGGTGTTATAAGGAGAGAGAAGGCAAAATTCACACAGAGAGAGGAAGCGGGAGAGAGAGACAAAGAGGGAGAGGGAGAGGGAGAGGGAGATGGAAAGAAAAAATACAAAGAGGTCATAAAAAAGGCTTTATTTTCTTCAAATCACCTCCTTTTACGAATACGTAAACAATAAAATATTCAATTAATAATAAATTACCTTAAAAACTATTGATTAGAACCATATTTCAATCCGAAATACAATCATCAATATTCCTAAATACTGAGAGAAGATAGACAGAGAAGGGAGGGAGAAATAGAAACAATTCAAGAGAGACAGAGGCTGATAAAGAAAGACAAGGCAGAGTTATTTATAAGAAGAGTGGTAGCAAAATTCACCGAAAGAGAGAGGAAGGCAGAGATGGAGAGAGAAAATACAAAGAGACTATTAAAAGATATACTTTATTTCAATTGATCTCGCTTTACGAATATATAACCAATAAAATATACATGGAATAATAAATTCGCTTTAAAACGATTTGAATTTAATAACTCTCCCAAAGAAAACATATAATACTCCTAAATATTTCTTTAGAACGATCAAGCACATTCAAGTTGTTTTGTAAAGTTATCAAGGAGATGCTTTTAAAAACCTACGCTTTTAAAAAAATGGCTACAAACAATGGAGAATGTAAAAAGCTACAGAGTAAGAGAATCCGGTAGTCAAGAGAAAAGCACGGAGAGAAAAATAGAGGGAAAAATAGGGAGAGAAAGAGAAATAGAGAGAGTGAGAAACAGAGAGAAAGAGAAACAGAGAGAAAGAGAAACAGAGAGAAAGAGAAACAGAGAGAAAGAGAAATAGAGAGAAACAGAAATAGAGAGAAACAGAAATAGAGAGAAACAGAAATACAGGAGAAGAGAAATAGGGAGAGCTGCCTTTTTTACTTTCAATGTGTTTATATACATGCAATAAACGAAAATTGTACATCTTTGTTAAGATTTAAAACAATTAATACTCAGGATAAACTACACTACGAATGTCGCAGTTTGCCAAACTCTAATGAATTCACTGACCTTCAATAGCGGCGCGGATGCAACTTTCGAGCGCTTCCAGCTAACGACATCTCCCATAGCGTAAATATGAGCAAACTGCGCAAGTGAATCACCTGAAGTTGCTCTCAACAGTCAAGTTGTTGCGTGAAGTTGAAGGAATTGATTTATTGAAAGTTTGGATGCAGAGTGCACAAATGAGTAATTTTGTTTTCAATTATATTGCCAGTAGTCGAATAAGAACATGGCCAAACTTTCATAACACTGAGTTTGATTTTAACTTTTGTCGTTTGGAGTGTTACTTTATCAAATTAATAAACCGACCTAAAGTACACTTTTCATGATAGATACGAGTTTTGTAGATTGGTACGGACTATGAAGAATGTGAAATTGCCATCACGCCTATTAACCCTACAATTAAGTAGAGGGAGAAAAATGCTGAACTCACCACCGCCATACAATCTTTAATTTTCGGTCGCGTCATCGGCGTCTTAGGTTCTTTTGAGCTGAAACGTGGCACTCATGTCAGGGTTAATGTCTATTAGTGGTGTTCAAAAGAAGGCTAAGACTCATGGAGGTGGCAAGTCAATAATATAACTTCGAGTCCGAAAATCGGGTTGTCTGAATAGATGGATAGAAATGTATGTCAGGCAAACTCCGGCAGATTAGAATATTTTCTGCTGCAACTTGGTAAATATGTCGGGATGAAGATGTAATTGTGTAGTTATGGAAATTGTTAACACAGTTTAATGTGTGGGGGTTTAATAAAGTGCCTATGACACTTTCATAATTTTCTGATAAACGTCTGCATCTTTCTTTTAAAAAGAAAATGCAGCCATTCCAGCTGTAATAGAACAAAAAACATTTATAAAAATGATATTGTTCTGAGTTTCATTAAAGCCTCTGAAATTTCGGAAATGTTCGAGGTCAAATGTATTTTCGAATATACCCCGCAGCTTTATTATTAAATCCGAGACTTCTTTCTTAGGGCAAATTATCTTTCACCTGTAGATATTCAAAAGATGTCATGCACTTTTAAGCATGGACATTTAAAAAATATTAGCAATACTTGTTGAGTGATTCTAAGAGAAAAAAATGCTTTGGTATTGTGGCGTCATACGGGTGTAATCTAACACAGACGAGAATGGTTTGTAAAACAGTAGATTTATTAACAATCTAGACCGTTGTCTCAATTTAAAAACTACCCTGCTCACAATAAACTAAATAAATAGACCCACTACAAGGAGAGAGAATTTAAGAGCGGCTACCACGCCGCAACATACCACCGATGTTCCCTCTATGAAACCGCTCTACTTTGAGACCATCTACGTGTCTCGCAAGTCACGACAATGAATTGCCGGCGCCTCGCCCTAGTGCACCTACACGTACAGACACGCGCTTCACCTGTCACCGACGCCGCTAGCACAAGAAGACTGGGGCATTGTTCTCCTGGCATTATATAGGTTCTTTGGCTCTACCCGCCGTCCCCATTGCCTCCTCCACAAAGCCGCTCTGGGCCCGCTACGTCCACGGAAAGTCCCAGTGCGTCATCACTCCGCCCTTTGTTTAACATCCGACGGTTGTCTGTTTTGAGTTTGGCACGACGCTACGGTTTGCTGCGCATTCCCAATACTTACAACTTCAATTTGTATTACATCAGAGAGAAAATAATTAACTGTAATATCTTCAAATTCATTATGTCTTAGAACGTATGAAAAAAATTCAAGTTTCCAATATCCAATATTTTCGCTTTTATTTTTCGTCATTGGAAATCTTCTAAACCAATTTAATGCATTTAATTTTTCTCACGGAATTGCTCCACTTCACAAAGTTACAAATATATTTCGTATTTCTATTACGTAATAGGAACATAACATAAAACGTATTATGTTCTTCACTAATGTAAACGACGTGAACATGCAACATCTACAATGAAGATTAGAAGAGAATTGATATTGATTAGTAAAGTATAACCTAAATGTATGTCAGAGTGAACTTCGTACTGTCAGAATCAGGTGTATGGATTTCTCAGAAATAAAGATATCATGCGATATTAATACACAAGAGAATGAGATTACCACAATCTGTCACTGTTATACATTGTTTAACACACATGCGTAGTCACTGGAATGACTACCAAGAGAGGACACAATAACTAGCATGAGTTATGCAAAGTGCAGTGAAATTATGGCATGAGATCTGCTGTTACATCTAGAAATGAAATGATCCGAAGGAACGTAATCCAACAAAGAACAGTATAAGATGAATGATGAATGCTGCCGAACGCGACACGTGTGCTTGAGATAACACAGCTATTGAGTTGCATTAGTTTACCTCCTGTCAAAGCGAGGACTGGCATTAGCGACTGGTAGAGATAATGCTATTTTATGTGTACGGTGCACCGATTGCAGTTAATCTCCATTAAGAGAGAAAGAGACAGAGACGGAAAGAGACAGAGACGGAAAGAGACAGAGACGGAAAGAGACAGAGACGGAAAGAGACACAGACAGAAAGAGTGTGGTATGTGGATAAATATAGAACTCAAAAAGAATTGAAATGCAATTAAAATGCATTAAAATGCGGAATCGTAAATGGTTAGAACTGTACACTAGGAAAAATATCCATGTGAATTAATTCCACTTTCCCAAAACAATTTTTGAAAATTTTGTTTGTAGGCATAAACCTAAAACGATTACTTGTAACTAAAAAAAAGGCTACGCGTGGTTTCATTCAAATACACATAACTGAATACTTTTAGTTTATGATGATTTCAAACCTTTTTTTAAAAATAAATGCACCAATGTTTCTTGGCCAATACAAATCACTCTCTATATGAAAATCTCGAAGTGAAACATCAAAGTAAGGGCAACATACTTTGTATAGATAAGGCAACAAAATTGTCACTTCATAATGTTCTAAATAAATGAGTGAAGTAGGGTTTAAACCAACAGCATCAGAGGTGGTTTACGGTGTCCAAACTAATTAAAACGTCAAAGCAAGAAAATCTCTGATGTTTGCCGAACTTATTCGTATCGTTGTTTGGTTAAATGATTACAGATGCGACACTTCTCTTTTCTCATTGCTTAAAGATGAATGATTTAATGGCAGCAAAAATTAAGAAACCAACAATTTAAAAGAGCGAATTATCTGTGGTTGCTGTCTCTTACCGTAGCCAAGCTGCCATCGTCTTCTATAATTCCATGTACCTTATCCGGGGCATCGTTTTTTTTTACTTGCTCGCGTTACGAATTCTTCGTAAGAAGAGAAAGTTATGACCCCGTGCGCCAGAACACGCCGAAATGACGCCAGAAAAAAAAAACTTATTACCGGTTAGTGGTAACGTAAAAGTGGAAAAATCCTGTTGCTAAATTTCGAAAAATATTCACTAACTCGTGATGTAAAAAGAATTCGTGTTTGTTTGGTTCTCGATTACGAAACACGATTGACGGCAAAAGGTACGTAGGTCCGTTTTTTTGTCTGGTCGACGCTAGCCCCTAAGTCGTTCAGCTGGTTTTCTCCAAAATTGATGTTTCCTGATTGATCTAAACGGACTGGAGGCTTTGGGTGTTTCTAACGATATTTTGATTGTTGAAGGATGTTTGTACATGAATTGGACATTTACCTTCGTATGCCTTTGTCCGAGTTCGGTCAATGCAGCGCTTTTGTGGCGTAGTGGAATAGTGCCGCCAGTTAACTCTGAGGATCTGAGTTCGAGTCTCGGAGGTGAAAAAAAATTGCTGCTTGAAAACACTTTTGCTGGTTTATGTATTAGTGCAATATTGCGGAGTACTTACAGCCAATGCGAAAATTATGTTTGTTTTGTCAGCACCACTAGTTCATGTTATATCTGTGATTCCTTGTAGTATGTTTGTTTGTATGTATGTATTAATGGATTACTGTTTCGATGTACGTCAGCCGCTATGTTGCGCTAGTGTTGTATCATCCCAGAAGATGACGATATTCCTTCTCCCCTAGGTGGTGAGACACTTCGGCATGCGAGGGATTTTCATCCTGCAGTTATTATCACCCAGCAACGCACCGTCGCAGTCGAGACAATCTCTAAGCTCTAGACTGATCTCCTGAGTTTTGTGGTAGTGTAGTGCACATTAGTGTTTGAATACATAAGTAGACTACGTTTGTATATATAGGAGGAAAGAAATATTGTTCACAGTCTGTGGCCCGTTTATTGGGATTATTCTCCGGCTTTCACCTAGTACTGATTGGAGAAATCACGGTAGAGTACCGATCAGAGCAGTCGGTAGGTAGAATTTTCAGTCTGTGGCCCGTTTATTGGGATTATTTTCCGGCTTTCACCTAGTACTGATTGGAGAAATCACGGTACAGTACCGATCAGAGCAGTCGGTAGGTAGAATTTTCATTTAGACAGCGGCAGAATACGAAGAAGCTGCATAGCTAGAATCACAAATCCACCAACGTAAAGTCTCGAACACTGCGACCTTCGGATCAGAGAAGCAGCAGAGACAAGAATAATACTGAGCCGGTTCAGTTGACACCCTGCATTTTAAGGTTCCCATTTGGTATACTAGTGATTACGTTCCTTCGATCATTTCATTTTAGATGAACAGCAGATCTCGGTCATAAATTTTTCGCTGCACTTTGCATAACTCAAAGCTATTTATTGTCTTCTCTTGCGTCATTTCAAGTGATTACCGCAGGTTGGTTTAAAACAATTTATATAACCAGTTTCTACCAAAAATTCGACAAACAATTACAAAACTCATATCTATCATGAAAAGTGTACTTTCATGTCGGTTATTAATTTGATAAAGTAAAACAATCAAAGACAAAAAAACGTTAAAATCAAACTCAGTGTTATGAAATGTTTGGCCAATGTTACATATTCGGAACCTACTGGCAATCCAATGTATATAATAATTTTGAAAAACAACAATTACTCATCTTGTTTTTTCTTGTTTGCATGTTTTTATTTTTTGTTGCACTCTTGCGCATCCAAACTTCAATAAAATCAATTCTTTCCTTCGACTTCACTCACCAACAACTTGACTGTTGACGTGGTGAGAGCAACTTCATGGTTTGATTCACTTTGGTGGCCCAGTTGCTCATATTTTTGCGTCTCCACTGTGTAATTTTGTGGGAGATATGTCGTTTAGTGGAAAGCGCTCGAACGAAAGTTGCATCTCGTGCTGCTAATTGCAGGTCAGTGAATCAATAGAGTTCCGGCAAAACACGTTGGTGTCAGCGATGAGGACCAAAGAGGAAGGGTGGAGGAATAGGTAAGTGAAAAGGAATTGACTTTATTGGAAAAGTTTGGAATGCCAGAACGTGCACAAGAGAAGTAATTTTGTTTTTTCAATTACATTGCCAGTAGGACAATTGTACATGGCCACTTTCATAACACTGAGTTGATTATTAACTTTTGTTCGTTTGGATTGTTACTTTTATCAAATTAATAACCCGACATGAAAGCTACACTTTTCATGATAGATATGAGTTTGTATTGTGTACGAATTTTTGTAAGAAACTGGATATATTGGAGTTATACACACTTGCTTAAATCACGTGAGATGACTGCACAGACAGAATAGACACATCACACTAAGCTTTGTGGAGTTGTGCATGAATGGTAGCAAGCGAAATAGTGAGACACGAGATCGGTGCGTGTACATCTAGATGAATGAAACTGATCCGAAAGGGAACGTAATCCAACAAAGAACAAGTTATAGCATGAATGGAATGAATGCTGCTGAACCACGACACGTGTACTTGAGATAACACAACTATTGAGTTGCATTTAGTTTACCTCTGTCAAAGCGGGACTGGCATTAGCGATTGTGTAGAGAAGAATGCTATTTTTATGTGTACGGTGCACCGATTGCAGTTAATCACCATTAAAACATATTACAAATTTGAACAACATCGATCCTGCAATTCAAACGAATTGATCCAGTGGTCATTAGACTGTGTGTGTGTGTTGTGTGGGTGAAAGACAGAGAGACCCAAAAAGAGGAGAAGAGAGAGGAAAGAGGAAAGAGAGAGACAGAAAAGGAAAAGAGAGAAAGAGAGAGACAGAAAGACTTAGAGAAGAGAGAGACAGAAAGAGAGAAAAAGAGAGGGACAGAAAGAGAGAGAAGAGACCAGGAGGAGAGAAGAGAGAGACAGAAAGAGAGAGATGAGAGGAAGAAGAGACAGAAAAGAGAGAGAGGAGACAGAAAGAGAGAGAGAGACAGAAAAGAGAGCAGAGAGACAGAAGAGAGAGAGAGAGACAGAAAGAGAAGAGAAGAGGACAGAAAGAGAGAGAGAGGACAGAAAGAGAGAGGAGAGACAGAAAGATAGAGAGAGAGACAGAAAGAGAGGTGAGAGACAGAAAGAGATGAGAGGAGACAGAAAGAGAGGAGAGAGACAGAAAAAGAGAGAGAGAGAGACAGAAAGAGAGAGAGAGGAGGACAGAAAGAGGAGAGAGAGAGAGAGACGAAAAGAAGTAGAGAGACAGGGAAAGAGGAAGAGAGACAGAAGAGAGAGAGAGACAGGAAAGAGAGAGAGAGCAGAGACAGAAAGAGGAGAGAGGAGAGGAGAGAGAACAAGAAAGAGGAGAGAGAGAGACAGGGAAAAGAGAGAGAGAGACAGACAAGAGAGAGAGAGACAGAAAGAGAGAAGAGAGAGAGACAGAAAGAGAGAGAGAGAGACAGAAAGAGAGAGAGAGAGAGACAGAAAGAGAGAGAGAGAGACCAGAAAGATGAGAGAGAGAGACAGCAAAAGAGAGAGAGAGACAGAAAGAGAGAGAGAGAGACAGAAAAAGAGAGAGGAGACGAAAGATGAGATGGAGAGAGACAGGAAAGAGAGAGAGAGAGAGACAGCAGAAGAGAGAGAGAGACAGAAAGGAGAGAGAGACAGAAAAGAGGAGAGAGAGACAGGAAGAAGAGAGAGACAGGAAAGAGAGAGAGACAGAAAGAGAGAAGAGAGAGACAGAAAGAGAGAGAGAGGACAGAAAGAGAGAGAGGACAGAAAAGAGAGAAGAGAGGAGACAGGAAGAGAGAGAAGGGAGACAGAAAGAGAGAGAGAGGGAGACAGAAAGAAGAGAGAAGAGGGCAGACAGAAAGAGGAGAGAGAGGAGACAGAAAGAGAGAGAGAGGGAGACAGAAAAGAGAGAAGAGAGGCGAACAGAAAGAGAGAGAGAGGGAGACAGGAAAGAGAGAGAGAGGGAGCAGAAGAGAGAGAGAGGGAGACAGAAATAAGAGCAGAGGGAGCAGAAAGAGAGAGAGAGGGAACAAAGAAAGAGAGGAGAGGACAGAAAGAAGCAGAGAGACAAAAGAGAAGAAGAGAGACAGAAAGAGTAGAGAGACATAAAGAGAGAGAGACATTAAAGAGAGAGAAGAGACATAAGAGAGCAGAGACATTTAAAGAGAGAGAGACATAAAGAGAGAGGAGAGAACATAAAGAGAGAGAGACATAAAGAGCAGAGAGAGACATTTAAAGAGAGAGAGACATAAGAGAGAGATACAGAAATAGAGCAGAGAGACCAGAAATAAGAGAGAGAGACAGAAATAGAGAGAGAGACAGAAATAGAGAGGAGAGACAGAAAAAGAGAGAGAGACAAGAAAATAGAGACAGAGACAGAAATAGAGACAGAGAACAGAAATAAGAGACAGAGACAGAAATAGAAGACAGAGACAGAAGATAGGTACAGAGACAGAAAATAGAGACAGAGACAGAAATAGAGACAGAGACAGAAAATAGAGACAAGACAGAAATAGAGGACAGAGGACAGAAAATAGAGACAGAATGACAGAAATTTAGAGACAGAGACAGGAAAAGAGACAGAGACAGAAATAGAGACAGAGACAGAAATAGAGACAGAGACAGAAATAGAGACAGAGACAGAAAATAGAGGACAGAGACAGAAATAGAGGACAGAGACAGAAATAGAGACAGAGACCAAAATAGAGACAGAGACAGAATAGAGACAGAGACAGAAATAGAGGACAGAGACAGAAATAGAGACAGAGACAGAAAATAGAGGACAGAGACAGAATAGAGACAGAGACAGAAAATAGAGACAGATACAGAAATAGAGACAGATACAGAAATAGAGACAGATACAGAAATAGAGGACAGAGACAGAAATAGAGACCAGGATACAGAAATAGAGGACAGAGACAGAAGAAATAGAGACAGAGACAGAAAGGTAGAGACAGAGACAGAAATAGAGACCAGAGACAGAAATAGAGCAGAGACAGAATAGAGACCAGAGACAGAAATAGAGGGACAGACAGAGACAGAAATAGAGACAGAGACAGAAATAGAGACAGAGACAGAAGAGAGACAGAGACCAGAAAGAGAGACAGAGACCAGAAAGAAGACAGAGACAGAAATAGAGACAGATGACAGGCAAATAGGAGACAGAGACAGAAATAAGGACAGTGACAGAAAAAGACAGAGAACAGAAAAAGACAAGAGACAGAAAAAAAGACAGAGACAGAAAGAGACCAGAAAGAACAGGAGACAGAAAGCAACAGAGAGCCAGATGTGACACTTTCCTTTTCTCATTGCTTAAGATGAATTGGCCAGGCAAAAATTAAGAAATCAACAATTCAAATGATGCGAATTATCTGTCGGATGTGCTCTCTACCGTAGCCAAGCTGCCATCTTTCTTTCATAATTCCATGTACCTTTATCCGGGCATCGTTTTTTTTTTTACTCTCTCGCGTTACGAATTCTTCGCTAAGAAGAGCAAAAAGTTTGACCCGTGCGAGCCAGAACACCCAAAATGTCCCAGAAAAAGAAACTTATTACCGGTTTGTGCTGTATAATCCTGGGATAAATTCCTGTTGACTAAATTTAAGAAAAATATTCTCTAACTCGTGATGCTAAAATGAATTCGTGTTTGTTTGGTTCTTTCGATTCCGAAACACGCATTGACGGCAAAAGGTTCCGTAGGTCCGTTTTTTTTGTCTGGTCGACGCTAGCGCTTAAGTCTTTCAGCTGGTTTTCTTCCAAAACTGCATTGTTTCCTGATTTTGATCTAAAACGACTGGAAGGCTTTGGGTGTGTTCTTTTAACTATTTTTAAATTTTTGATTTTTTGTTGAAGGGTGTTTGTTACATGAATTGGAATTTACCTTCGATTGCCTTTCCGAGTTCGGTCAATGCAGGCGCTTCTGTGGAGTAGTGGAATAGTGCCGCCACTGTTTAACTCTGAGGATCTGAGTTCGAAGTCTCGGAGTTGAAAAAAAATTGCTGCTTGAAAACACTTTTGCTGGTTTATGTATTTAGTGCAATATTGCGGAGTACTTACAGCCAATAGCGGGAAAATATGTTTTTTTTTTGTCAGCACCACTAGTTCATTGATAATATCTGTGATTCCTGTAGTATGTTTGTTTGTGATGTACTCGTCAGCCGCTATGTTGCGCTTTGTGATTCCTTGTAGTATGTTGTTGTATGTATGTATGTATGAATGATTAACTGTTTCCTGTACGTCAGCCCGCTATGTTGCGTTAGGTAGTATCATCCAGAAGATGCACGATATTCCTTCTCCACTAGGTGGTGAGGACACTTCGGCATGCGAGTGGATTTTCATCCTGCATCATATCACCAGCAACGTACCGTCGCATCGAGCACCCAAGGCTTCTAAGCTCTAGACTGATTCTCCTGAGTTTTGTGGTAGTGTAGTGCACATTAGTGTTCGTATACATAAGTAGACTACGTTTTGTATATATATATGAGGAAAGAAATATTGCGCACAGTCTGTGGCCCGTTTTTTGGATATTCTTCGGCTTTCACCTAGTACGATTGGAGAAATTCACGTAGAGTACGAGCAGTCGGTAGC
>BOPP01000144.1:615092-637562 GCA_017312745.1 Gryllus bimaculatus
AATTTATGATTACAACTAACAGTCTTTAAAGATATAAATTAATTGTGATATATACACATGCCTATATATAAATATAACATACACACGATACTACGATCGTATTGGTACACAAAGTATTACCTCATTTGGCCAACCACTTTGCGACAGTGTTATCCTTGCACATTTCACCTCAACCTCTTTGTGTAAATGCTATTATTAATATAAACACTGACATTAATATAAACCTTTCCTATGATGGTCCACCAGAAGGCGATCTTGAACAAGTACAGAAAGCACTAGTGTTTAGAAAACACGTTGTGCTTTTTCCAATACTAATATTTCGCTTTCCAAGGAATTAATGCTAATTTACGATTACAACTGTCTATAAAGATATAAATTAATTGTGATATATACACATGCCTATATATAAATATAACATACACACATAGACTGTGAATCAAATAAAAACAGTAAAAGTATGATAAAATATTAGTATAAAAATCCAAATAGGGCGCTAGTGTCCTGTAAATTGATGGACATGTTTGCAATAGTATGACAGATGTCTCCCATATGGCATCATTGTGAAGAAACACAAACACCGGGACAGTGCAAAATGTCATGGCTGCTTACTAGCAACGTGTACCAGAGAGGAACAGCGTTCTGTGGTTCAGATTTTGCGAAGTGAAGGTATGAAACCTTTTGACATTCTTCGATGAATGAAGGTTCAGTATTGTGTCGCCTGATTGTCACAGCAGCCAGTGTACGAATGGTGCCGGAAGTTCGCAAATGGTGTGACATCCGTGGCCAACGCTGTGCGCCTACGCCAGACACATCGCGTTGTGATTCCAGAGACCATTCCAACCGTTAAACCGTTCGTGATGGACAACATGCTTTCAAGGCTCTGTAGCACAAATCAAATATTGCACGGAGCATATAACAAATACATCAAACTGTTAGCCTAATGACAGATATAATTAAGGTCATGAGCGATCAATGTATTAGAATACCTTCCAGACGAATAGTTGACTCTTTCAACCTAGCCTATCAAGAACGATAGATCAATGTCAACATTGATGCATGTGCAGCATCGTCGGAACCGGGAGAACCTAGGGCACGAGTTTCGAGTGTAAGATTTTCGACACCAACTAAAGAGCTTGGTCGAATTCAACCACAGCCTAGAAGAGAATTCTTGCGGCAGGTAGTTTACCAATTTTAACTAGCGAATGTCAAAGCATTACTCTTGGAAACTGGCCAAGAGTGTCCGCGATCATTCCTTCTCCATCCTTGTCCTTCCTCCTTACACAGAATGATGCTTACATCCACTAAACTATCACACATGCTTGGAAGCCAATCGGGAGCATAAAGTTTGTCTAGGCTGGCCGTTGTCCTGCTGTGAGTGATAACTTGATGCAAAAACTACCCAGGGAGCCGATATGTAGGTGAGCGTCACCAATCCCCTGATCCAGTGGACAATGAAAGCTGCCACATCCCTGAATGAAACAAGCACTAAACACACGGCACGCGAACGAACTTGCGCAAGCACCAAACTAGAATAACGTTCAGTTGCATCGTGGAGACGTCAAACATCATCAGCCACCTTCAACACGAACCAACCGGGTCACTAAATACGTAACTTAACACGTCCGTTAGGAGCGCGTCTCGCTTGCAATAACCTGCAGCGCCCTTTGTAGCCCCGCAAAAGCGTCGTTCAACTCGAGAGAACCGCTTTTATTACAAAGAGCTGAAGCTGGCGCTACTCTACTCAACGCAGCAATCCCAAGGCAGCCATTTCCACTAGCGGACGACTAGAAATTGTCGGCTTCTCTCAAAGGGAGCTTTCTCTGAACCCAAGAGAAGCTCCGGCACAAAGACCGACCTCCATGGAAGAGACCATCTCTCCCCCCTATAGAGCAGGTGCTGCTTCTAGCGGCGAGGTGGTGGAATGGAAACCACTGCCTTCTGCAGATCTGTCATTCCCTCTGCGTTGAGAACAATATTCGAAGCTGTGTAAAAAGGGGCAATAGACTGTAAAGTGCAAAAGATGTGAATGTATAATTCGAAGTTGAAGGATTCAATTCTAGTGGTGGTTAGGGATTGACTGTTAAATGAAAACGTGCCTGGAATGCCTAGGTATCTGGAAGGGTGGTCGAAAATTCCGGAATTAAACAGGCACAAGAAGAGACAGTGTGATTGTGAGGTTGCTAATTTTCCCATCCTATGAATATTGCCTTAGAGGCACTATGTTAATGAAATATATCCGCAAGTTCGTCAACGTGCAATTCCATTGAGATTGATTCTGTAGTCAGCCAATGGATGAACTTAGTCTCCAAAGCCAAGGTGATTCATACTTCACATCAAGACTATTCTTACGTTTTTTAACATTATAAGCACGGGTTCTGGATATTGTCTTATAAACAATATGGATAATTATCCATCGTAAATTTCTGTGTTCAGAAAAGATTTCATCTCACAACTAGTGAAGCTACATCAACACACATCGTCTCGGGTTTTTTGTAAATTTGCAATTTTCAAAAATTTAGAGAGTTCAACGAACATGAGACAAGTTCAATTTTTAAGAAGCCCTTTTTCTACCCATGCAATGTATAGGACAAGAAGTTAGAACGGTTTTTAGAATTTTACAAAATTGGATTAATTTCGAGCCCAAAAAACATCTTTTTTTAAAAAAAACTGTAGGTTTTCTAAAAAGCTGTTTTTTTTAAAACTTTGTCTAAAGCAAAATCTTTATCTTTAATTCTCTAGTATTGATACATTATCTTTTTGCAATTTTCGAAGTGAAGAGAAAATATCAGTAGAACAACGTTTTTTACCATTAATTGATACATACAAGGAAAAAATTGACGAAAAATTCAAAAAATTCTACATGAGCGTATTCCAAGATCTGTCAGTAAATAACAAATTTATTAATTTATCTCAATCTTTTAGTATTATAGCTGTAGGAAAACGCCCAAAATCTTTCACCACCAAAAGTGCAAAAAATTCCTCTTTTCCAATTTTCAAATATTTTAGAATTTCAGTGAACAAGAGACATGCACCATTCTCTTTAGAGCTCTTCAGAACTAACCGAGGATAAAGTTTAATGAAGAAATTTGCCTTTTGAAGCCTTTTGGAGAAAATTTTGAAAATGCTTTTGTGGATTCATGTAAAATGTCATCGAAAATCAAAATATTCCTTTTCATATTCCTAAATCCTCGACATGTTTCAGATCGATCGGGAAATATCAATTTTGGAATAAATTGGCTTACGTGTTAGCGTTTGTCACGGATGTTCTATCCTCAGACGATTTTTTACTGTCAAGGACCCACAAAACGGATTCTGGCTACATCACGTGTTACGGGAAGTAATTTTCTACCTAAAGCAACTGTATTACTCGAGGTTTTCATTACCACAGGTCCGACAATAGTTTTCCTGCCGAAAATTCGTATTTTTCGGCACACGATTACATAACTTTCTCTTCTTATGAAGTAAGTGAAAGTTAAAATGTTAATCAGAGGGTTGGACCTCCCAACAATTCCCAATATTAGTGAATTATGATTAATTTTTGTGTGTTTACACATGTCTTCATACTCACAAAAACCTAATTATGGAGGTCCTAAACCTCACTAATTACACCATTGCATCAACAAACTCCCAACAAATCCAAGTCACACACAAACAACAGCAATAACGGCAACCGCTAATGCCATGCCAGTCTTCACGCGCCAACCCTCACATGGTACATCTCAGCCACTAATTCTATGCCAGACTTCCCCACTCCAACCCTCACTGTTACATCTCACCACTAATTCTATGCCAGTCTTTCCCGCTCCAACCCTCACTGTTACATCTCACCACTAATTCTATGCCAGACTTCCCCAGTCCAACCCTCACTGTTACATCTCACCACTAATTCCATGCCAAACTTCCCCACTCAAACCCTCACTGTTACATCTCACCACTAATTCAATGCCAGACTTCCCCACTCCAACCCTCACTGTTACATCTCACCACTAATTCTATGCCAGACTTCCCCACTCCAACTCTCACCGTTACATCTCAACAACCACCTACCCTCCTTCGAAAAGGACCTCGGGGAGGTCGCAAAGGCGACTATGCTGGTGGCAAAAGTCAATATTGTCGGAAGGATCTCAGAGCACCATCCGACCCCTGCAAACGTTTGCGTAATCTGCATACAATAGCGTATACATGGTGCGAGCGGTAGAATAGTAATTAATGCTCCGGTAACAAGAACAGGCTACCAACGCCCACAAACGGAGATCTCGTATTTCCTGAATAATTTGGCGCAGTGGAAATTTGCGGTTACAAAGGCCGACGCGGTGGGAGACCCGGTGATAAAGAGGAAGGAGAGAGATGGAAAATCAGAATAAAAACGTGTCTGTTTGATCAAAGCTCATTTCTCAGGTGCCCAGATCTCGTGTTAGTTTTTTTTGTACGTGTTATACAGTTTTGGAGTGTTGGAGGCTTTGGTACTGTTCGTTATACAGTGTGTTTCGTCTTGTTCACGCATGGGAATAGATAGCTCTCTGTAGCTTTCCCCTGCCTTTACAGGACTTGCAGTCAACTATGACAGTCGTCACTAACAGGGAACTTTCTCTGTAACCGACAGAGAAAGTACAGTAGCGTCTTGTACTGTTAGTGACCTTTTGGTTGTTATTTTGAAAGAATCCTTGCCACCACCGTAAGACTCCGACTGCTTGCCCGTCATGTGTGGTAGAGTAAGTATTATGCTTGCAGCATGTAAGTATTATGAGGGGAGGATAGGTCAGAGAAGAGATTGATAATTCGCGCGTGGTCCTGTAAGTGCGCGTAGTGCAAAAGTAACTTTTTTCATTAAAGTGCAAAAATAAATGAAATGGGCAAAGAAGAGAAAGATCGCGCCCGGTATTTATGGTGCTGATTCACCTAATCTAGCATTCACCTGGTTTTGGTTGGACAAAATTACGGAAAACTACCGATCAGAGCAGCCGGCTGTTACAATTCTTCTCCACAGAGCGACTGAATTCGTCCTAGTAGCTACATTTTGTGATAAAATGTCTCCGGATACGTTCAAAATGGTGTTATGGTGTGGTCGTGTTTTTTATTGAGGGAGCTTGCATTCCTTCTTGTTTTGGGCGGCACTATCACGGCACAGACATACGTTGAAGTTTTAAACAACTGGCTTTCCACGGTTGAAGAGCAATTCGGGGAATGGTGATTGCATCTTTCAACACGATCGAACACCTGTTCATACTGCACGGCCTGTGGCGGAGCGGCTACGTGACAATAACATCCCTGTAATGGACGTGAAGAATGGGCTACCATTCCCCCAGAAACTTTCCAGTGCCTGATTGAATTGAATTGAATTATGCCTTATTTTACGTGGCGAGACTCAGGTCATGAGGCCTGCTCTTCCGTCTGACCACGCACATTTCGCTACGCTCCTTTCACCAAATAGCAGAGAAAGGAGGTATCTCTTGGGCGAGATTCAGGCTATTTGAATTTAGCTCAGGGAAGACATTTAGGCTTGAGGATCTTTTACATGCAAGTAAATCTACTAACATGGGACAACCGGCTTTACTTCCCCTCCGAAGAAAGGCGTACGAAGATTTTTTTCGCCCTTACTTTTCGCTTCGATCGGGTTTGAACCCTCCAACTTGGGTACAACAGTCCAATAAGCCAACAGTTACACCATCGCAGCGCGCAAAAATTAATTGAACGTATGCCTGCGAGAGTGGAACCTGTCTTCGAGGCTAAGGGTACGCCAACACTCAATTGCAATTCCAGCATTACAAATGGAAGGCGCCACGAATTGGTAATTCATTTTCAGCCACGTGTCTGGATACTTTTGATCACACAGAGTATGTAGCTAATGTCGGAAATTCTGCCGCCGTCGGGACCCTAGAACCTCCCAGTCAGAAACATCAGTTGAAGACCTGAGTCGCCTCCGGGTTTGCGACATTGCGACTTGACTGTACGCGGACGACGTTGAAAACTTTCCCTGGGAGTTATTCTCCCTCGCACTGCCCTGCCTCCCTACCGGGCGGCGTGCACCGAACTGTGACGGTGACTGTTCCGGGCGGTGTTTTGTGTGTTGAATGGAAATACTTTGCAGGTTCGCTGGGTTGCGTCTCGTTTGAAGTTGACAATGGGGGTCTTGCTATTTCTTTTTTAATGTACCTCAGCGGCGAGACGCTCTTTGGGGTTTAGGGAATTCGAACATCGTTAAGTTCGCGAAGATGAAGGATAAAAAGTTGGTCAATGGGTGTTTTCAGACCTATAATTAATGTGTGCTTGGCTCATCACATGCTAATTTATCACACCCGATCCAAACATCTCGTTCTTCACCATCCATTTCTCGTCGTTAACTCACATGTTTAACCCACATCATCCATCCCGTGGAAATAAAAAGTATACTCCCAATTTGAACATCTGTCCAGAAAATAAAAGAGCATTGGATAACTCTCTAACGGTCGTAACTAGATCTCGGAACTACTAGAAATTGCAAAATTTTTACCGATGCACACACCGGAAGGAAAGGTGTATAACTTTACTTATCACTAAAAATAAAAATAATGTTTTTGGATAACTTCTTATTCCTGAAATTTTCTTTTTCATAATTGCAAATGCCCGAGATTGTTTTCTCCAATTGCATATTTTTATTTCTGCGACATATATTCCAGGTTTATGTTTAGACGCGGATCGAGGACACATATTTTTGTGTATTTCACTTTCAAAAGAAAAGTAAATATTATTAAGCTAAAACAATATTTCTAATATTCTTCTGATAAGATTGTTTTCGTTTGAATTGATTTGCTTCCTGAAACTTTATTCGTGTACATGGACTTCATAGATTGGGTTGAATGCTGGGAACAATGCTATTGGTTCTCTCGCTCAATAATTTGTTTTTTTATTATAATGTATGTTATTATATGTTTATTATACGAGTTGTGCACTACACTGTAAAGTAAAAACTAAATGAATACGTTTTTTATGTTGCTAACAATATTTTTTAACGAATATTCTGAGTTTAAACGCATATATTTGTTATTTTAAGTGCATTTACTGACCTTTTTAAGTGAGTGGTTGCAGACATATTTTTAACTTCTTTGTATATGAAGTTTCGAGGTCTAGTCATATCAAATAAGAAGGCAGTTTTGTGAAAAAGGCGTTTAAAGATATTCTTGTACTGCTATATTTACACAAACTGTCTCGAAATTTAGCTAGCGACATTTTTTACGTGATTATGTTGGTCTGTCAGAATGCTAAAACATTAAAATTTTAAGCTACTTGTGTATGGTGAACTTTCCGAAAAATATTACTTTTTTTTTGTGTTATGACATTTTTTAGAGACCTTGTGATTTATTGGGAAAGTGGGAAATTTTGTGCCACTCAATTCTAGCATTGCATGTTTGTACCGGTGAGTGTATGTGCACAGATACGTGTTTCTAGCGACAAACAAAAATCATGTGTGAAATCATTTTCGAATTTTCCAAAATCGTCTACTCTGAAACAGTTGTATTCAATGTCTGGTCGATGAAAGCAAATTGCATTAGGAAATCAATTATTACACTTATAAACGCTAGTTTACTGTAGGGATTGAGGTGAAGGCTGATTTAAACGAGCTCAAAGCGGTTTACATACTACTTTTATTTAAATATTTACATGTTCAATGAATTGTGAAATTTCCCCCTCCCAGGGGCAAAGTACTCTGCTAGCTAAAAGCACACTTTATTTTACGAATTAGCTAAGTAAATATTTCACATTAATAAATAATGTTATACTTGTTTCGACAATCCTGTATATTTTATGCAAGCGAGAAAGCGGGTAATATTCTGAAATTCTCAATTTACATTGGTAATAATATAACATAATTGTAAGGATGTGGATAAAGCTTGTACCGCAAAAGTCTTCTAGTAAAATTAAGCTCGGAGCAAAAAAATACATTTCTCACCAATATTACGAACTTTTGAGTGATAAATGTTATCGTAATCGATGGCAAAACCACTAACAAAACCACTTTCCGTCACTAGAAATGAAGCTAATGAGATCTGGCAGAATTAACTTGTTCCTGACGTTTTTTGGTTAAGTCACTTAAAGTGCTAAAATTCAATATCAATTTCTTTGTGCATTGCTATTGTACCTAATGCAGGGTTGTTCTAAAAGTCGGGAACATCCGTAGAAATTACAAATAAAGATTTAGAGAAATGAAAGCATCAAAAATATCGATAATTCAATCTCGTGACTCAGAGAAAAAGACGTTTGCCTTTCACCAAAGACACCCGGGTTCGATTCTCGGACAATAATAATAATAATAATCATAATAATAATAATAATAAGGGGGTAGAGTGATGTTAACAACACCAGTGAACCTGGGCAAGCCCTTTGTTCCCTCATCATTGCTATGCCGACCCAGCCAACCCGGTACCACATTTGGGCGGTCCCAAGAGCCCGGCGGTTCTGACACCCTAAGCAGAGGAGATCAATAGATCTCCACTTCGGGCCGGGACTATGCCCTTCCACATTCTGATGATTTCGACAGTTTCATTTTTCCTCAGCTGAGAAGGATCAAAGGTGGAGGAACCACGGACCCCACGCTTCGCTCACCCAGACCAGAACAACGGCATAGGAAGGAGCGCCCTCCTCCGGATGAGCATCGCAACATCAACACGAGGGCGATGCCACCAGGCCATCTTGACAGGTGAAGTTCAGGCGCGCATGACCAGTCACAGAACTCACGATCAGCCTTGCATCTCGACTGGCAATACGTTCGAATTGAAATTGAATTGAATTGAAATTTGCCCTTATTTACGTGGCGAGACTCGGCCATCAGGCCCTCGCTCTTCCGTCTGACCACGCAAATTTGCTACGCTCCTTCACCAACTATGAGAGAAAGGAGGTATTTCTTGTGGCGAGAAACAAGCGATTTGAATTTAGCTCAGAGGCGTCATTTAGGCTTGAGATCTTTTACATGCAAGTAAATCTACGAACATGGGACAGCCGGCTTTACTTCCCCTCCGAAGAAAGGCGTACGAAGGATTTTTTCGCCCATAAAAATCTTTCGCCCATTCAGGGTGTAGTTCGCTACCCAAGGCCATTTTGGCCTGTCTTTTTCCATCTTGTTCATGCCATCTCTTCAAGTGTTCTTTGTCCAACCAATCTCGAATCGTGGTCTTGATAACACGTTTAGAGGGTCCGGGGCTTTCGATCACATTGCGTGATCTAGTGCCCATTTTAGCTAGCTTGTCAGCCATAATGTTACCCTTAACATTAGAATGGCCAGGGACCCACCATAAATGGAGGTTACAATATCCTCCCAGATGGTTCAATGCCTCAATACATTCCTTAGCCACTCGTGATTTCACTCTCATATTGTCAAGTGCTAGTAGTGCGGCTTTGCTGTCAGTGCATATGTACACATCTGATCATCTGCCACAGTCCACTATCTCCTCCAAGGCCATCCTGGCGCACCTCAAAATGGCGGTCAGTTCGGCTTGGAAGATTGTGCTACCCGGCGGTCCTCTTGACAACATACTGTCTACTCGTACGGATACTCTAATATTAAAATCAATAATCGGTAGTGGTCGGTATTGACTTAGACACTGATGCGATCTTAAATTTAAAAAAAGTAATAACGATACAATTGGTGCAATCAAATTGGCACCGTCAAACGGGTCAATATGGCCCCAAACTAAACAAGAAAAATCATGAAAGGAAGGAAGTAAAGAATTGCTGAAAGACTGCAGAGGATATAGAATTAACCAAACTGGAAACAGGATCAGTTTTGTTTTTGAACACGGTAAATATTTGCAAGAGCTGACCATAATATTGAAGCTGAATAAATCGACAATCTGCTAAGAATCAAAGAGTACTTTGCGAATTTTTGGTATTTAACACTTTGGCAATGAGTCAATAACAGGAAGGTAAATTTTATTATTTTTTTATTTTTATTTACGTAGTTGCTAAAGCAAATTTTACGTTATATTTGTTAAAGCATTTAATATTATAATTTCGATAACTATAGCAATGTTTATTATATAATCTTTTATTTCATTCTCAACCCGTTTTAAATAAACAAATAAAACATGCAATTGTAGCGACAAGGAAAGCTACATTACACGAAACATCAACTGTTATTTTCTGTCCGGAAATTCGGCAAATTCAACTGAAAATACCCTGCCATTTATCACCAAAATTGCTACTGTCCGGCATTCGACTGACAAGTAGCAAATGCTGAATCCGCCCGTTTAAACCTCCAGCGGAAATAAAAATGGCATACGAGAATTAGAGTACAACGAATGATTAATGACGGCTTGGAAGGCAACGTAAAATCATACGTGTTTCTGCAGTAAGGCATGAATTTTCTAAAAAAATATTTTGGAAATATATACGTTTTAGATTTCAAGAGCACATTCAAAAACATCCTGCTTAGAATCACATATTTTGAAGAAAAGAAACATTTACATAAGTACAAAAATTAGATACAAATACAAAATATAGTAACTAAAATGTCCATAATACTGTAAAACTAGGAGATCTCTCTCTCGTAAGTGGTTGCAACTACGTCACATGAGCTGATAACCTTACTAATAATTGTGGGACTAGCGAGACAGAGTTAAGTTCGATGAAGTAAGTAGAGACAGCGGCTGCCGTATGGGGGAGAATTCTAGCTACCAGATGATCTAATCATTAGTTTTCTGTGGTTTCTCCAAACGATTCCAGGCAAATGCCGGAGAGGGACCTTAAAAATCTTTCTTCCAATTCTCTTCTTTGTCCAATCCTCTCCCCTTACTTACACACACTTCCACTACTTAACATTCCAGGAGGCTAGTCGGGAGCTCAGAGTTTGTTCAATAGTACCTAGATCACAAAGTCTGCGCTCTGGAATTTTTCAAAGACAATATGGCGGCTAGAAATGCAGACTTGTTCTAGTTGAGGTGATCCACTTGTACACGTTGAGTACCACTCGTAGCTTTCGAGTTGTTATGAAGATGTGGTATGTTATTGATAATAGTGAGAATCATGGTGAATACAGGCTGTGTCCCCAACTGAAGGAATTATGATAAAAAGTTAAAAGTATGAGTTGCTAAGTTCAGTGTTTACTTTCAGCTTTGTAAAATGCAATTGAGATGATGGAAAATTGAGTAGAATTTGGTGTTCTAATGGACTAAAAATCAGGCGTCCTTTAAAACATACACAACTGTCTCGTGGAGATACGTCTTTTTGTTACCAAATTTTCCTGCTTACTTCAATCACCCAAGCACTTTCTACAGATGAAGTCTATCAGTAAATAGATAGACTGCTATCAGTAGATAGCAGAAGAAGATATCTTTCAGTACTTTTGATAAACAAAGAAGCAACCCGAAGTTACGTATTTTGGACGATTATTGGTCAATGGTAAAGAAGACAGTATACTTTTTCAACATATTGATTGTATTTCTGCCGCTATTCATTATAAATTCAGTTGTGGTGGATAATGAATTGAAACTCCGTTTGTATTATTGTTAAAAAAATTAAAACTTGGAGACCCTACAATATCAGATAGTCCACGAATTAAATAAGTGATGGGTTAGAAAATTTTGTTTTAAAATTATGTTTTTTAACTTCAGATCTTATATTCCAAATCGATACTAGAAATTCACAATTTGACAAACCTGTTGCTTTTATGCTGGAACAAATAAAATTCCTAAGAAAAGAAGTACTTATCAGTACAGTTCATAATGTTTCATATTGATAATTGATATTTCATGCTATTTACTATTTAGCCATATTATGTAATAAATATTTCATATTTACTATAAATATTAATAATATATTATGTAATAAATATTTCAAGCATTTAGAGTTCACAATATTTCGTCATCCTAGTGCATTTATGTGATTGTGTTCATTTGCATTAGAACGTCTAATTGAACAAAGTAAAAACCACTTTTGAAAGTATACACGAAACAAATATATGAATTAAGTGATAGTGATAAATTACACTCTCTTAATGTATGAGATACATTGAAAGTCAGTGATGGATTTTAAAGCAGATAATATTGTGAGAACTAAATCTAATAACCAATTACTTGCAAGAAGGTATCCTGCGTTCATGATATCAACCATAAATTCATATCTGAAAGACACAGTACACGAAGTACATGTAAATGAAAGGTGTGCACAGGACTTGCAAAATATGTTGGGATTAGAACTAGTAGGATTTCATGCACTATACGTTGTTAGTGATAACAGTATTAATAGAACGTGTATGTTTTTTTACCACAAAAATCACTTAAAGTTGTGTACAATCTTCCGGCTGAAGAAAGTAGACTTTTCGTCTTATTTGATCGAGTAATTTATTATATATTTTCATTTGGTAATTCCAATTTTACTTCGTATATCAGTTTGTATGGTCTTCTTTGACGACCATATTGCATGACTGCTAAATCCTTGTAATTTAGATGGTGTTGGCTTGTCTAGAATGGAGCGGTGTCCCGTAGGTGGGAGATACCTGGTTGGAGAAACCCCGAAAGCAAACGTATAGGTCAGTGGCTGATTTCACCATTAAACGAAGGAAAATCACCGCCACCTACCGTGATACAATAAATCACTACACTTACGGGAACTACAGCAGCTGAAACGTCCGTAAACAAGAAATAATCAATCATTATATGGTATCGTATTAAATTAAGAGAGGTGACTCTTTCACAAGTGCGTCGCATTAATTATAAGCCCCTTTGGGAAACCCGGTGTTAACGTAGTGTTCTGCTCGACAAACACTCCATTGTGAGACAATCTCCAGCCTTTGAGGATATCACTTCCACGCAGCTTGATAACACTGTTTTCTGGGTGACCACTCGACAGCCAGTGCATTCAAATTAATCTCCGAAATACATCGACCAGAGCCCAGGATATCTCGATCAACATTTGAAACGAGGAAATCAAATGGAATGGAGCACTTCCTGTTAGGGAGAACATGAATATGTGTTCGGAGGTGAGGCGTTGCAACGGACAACAATGACAACAAAAACACAATCGTGTGTGTTTACGGTGGATCCGAAAATGTTACATTTTTACATAAAAGCCAGAACAACCCCAGAACACGCATTTCTGTGATTCAGTATTTACGACAACACAATTTCGACAAAAAAACTTAATTTATTACCTTATTACATTATTTTCAATGAAACATTATAGAATCTGTTTGATATCATTATAGAATCTGTTTATTTTTCTAACACATATCTGTAGACCATTTTTTCTCATATCACACATCCACTAAATTAACGATGACAAGGTCCTAAATGACGACCATAATTTTGTTGAGTTTGACTGCTCCAGAGATTTTATATGTGCCGTTGCGAGGTACCGAGATGCTGGTACCGCACCCTTGGAAACATTGAACTATGCAGTCACTAGAGTCCACATAACATTTGTACTAGATGGATGTCCTAAGTTACGGATCACAGTATGTACAACTGTACACAAGAAACGCATCCGTCACAACCATCTCCAAACTCATCACGCCTCATCGAACCCTGGACGGCACGGTCAGCACCCGAAGCGACGGCGCGGTGGCACCGGGTGGTTACTACGCGTAGGGCTCCAGAGGGGGCGGTGAACACTGGCCCTCCACCCCCACCCAACCCCGACCCCGACCCACCACCATTCTATTATTACATGGAATAATATTTCTAACAGTACAAACATCCAATATGGTAACACGCCTACCATATTACGGAACTAATGACATGATCAATGACGAAACTAATTCTTCAAGCGATTCGAGTATGTTATAAACTTGTTCAGGAAGGTATGGGCTACAGGTGCACAACTTTATACAAGAAACCACCACAAAACTCGTCACGCCTATCGAACCCTGGACGGCGCGATCAGCATCCGGAGCGACGCCGGTGGCACCGGGTGGTACTATAGTGTAGGCTCCGACGGGCGGTGAACACAGCCTCACCCCACCTAACCCCCCCCACCACCATCCATTATTCATGATATATATTTCTAACAGTGCAAACATCCAATTAAGCAACAGCGCCCTACACTTACGGACTAATGACAGAATAAATTAACGAATTAATTCTTCAAGCGACTTCGAGTATGTTATAAACTGTCAGGAGTATGGTACAAGTGTGCACAACTTATACAAGAAACCACACAAAAACCGTCACCGCCTATCGCAACCCTGGACGCGCTGATCAGCATCCGGAGCGACGGCGCGTGACCGGGTGGTTACTATGCGTAGGGCTCCCGACGGGGCGGTGAACACAGCTCACCCCACCTAACCCCACCCACACCATTCTATTTTACCATGAATATATAATTTAACAGTGCAACATCCAATAGTAACACGCCCTCACTTACGGAACTAATGAAGAATAAATGACGAATTAATATTTCAAGCGACTTCGAGTAGTTATAACTTGGTCCAGGAAGGTATGGTACAGTGTGCAGACTTATTACAGAACAGCCACAAAACTCTGCCCGCCTATCGAACCCTGACCAGCGCGATCGCATCCGAAGCGAGCGCGGTGGCACCGGGTGTTTACTATGCGTAGGTCTCCCGAGGGCGGTGAACAAGCTCCACCAGTCTTCACCGCCCGCCCCTGCCGCCTGCACCGCCGCTCGACGCGAAGCATCGCTGCATAATGGATGCGGCGGTGCGGATGCTTTTTAATGCGGCTTACTGCTACAACGGGCGTGCCGCAGGGGCCATGCCCGCGCCCGGGCGTTCCGCAGGGGCCGCTCTTCGGGATTGATGGAGGCGGGGAGGCAGGGGAGGGAGGAAGACGGGGTGGTGTTGGAAACGCGGTTAGGGAGGTGCTGTTGCTAAAAGAACGAAAGAGGAACCAGTACTGCAATAAACCGATTTGTGGCACGTTGTAGAGGTACGCGGAGTGGACGAGAATTCTCGGGAAAAAGATGTTGAAGAAAGTGAAAGAGAATAAACACTTGGTGGTGGTGATGGTAGGGAGGAGGGGGGAGGAGGAGGTAGGAGGTAGGAGGCAGGAGGTAGGAGGTAGGAGGCAGGAGGTAGGAGGGGGTAGGGAGGAGGGAGGAGGAAGAGGGAGGAGGAGGAGGAGGAGGAGGAGAGAGGAGAGAGGAGGAGAGAGGAGGAGGAGGAGGAGGAGGGAGGAGGAGGAGAAGGAGGAGGAGGAGAAGGAGGAGGAGGAGCAGGGGGAGGAGGAGAAGGAGGAGAGAGTTTTACGTATGAGTTGTTCGGAAAGGAAAGGAAGCAATGTTCAATAAATCGATTTCTGAAACGTTATAGAGCCACATATGTATTGGGAATATGCCAGGAAGTAGGAAGTTAAAAAAGTGAAAGGGGGTTATGACGTCATGATGTGGGTGACAAGGTTAGGTATATGTTAAGGTAAAAATGACAGTGAATTTCTTTTTAATTTAGTAGATTTGTGAACCTATATTTATGAAAACACAGTAGAATTGAGGAAAAAAGACGTTCAAGAAGAGAGAAAGAGATTGTAGCTGTGCTAATAATGGGAAGAAAGAGAAAAATAGGGAATAATGAAATCGTGTATCGGAAAATAAGGGGTCAAATGAGAAAGATCACCTCATAGAGAGATGTAAGGAAACGATAAAAAGGACAGGTGCAAAAGAGAGGCGTGGTATATCAAACAGAAAAAAGAAGAGGACATAAACTGAGGACAGGCGGAACGAGAGTGGTTACGGTAAAACCTTGGATCATCAGGGTTGTGTGTGAGACTGGCGAATTTGGTAGGGTGTTGGAATACAGCTGGACGCTAATAAGGTAGCCAGGGAATAATTTTAATGCAGATACGGAAGAACTTACGAAATAAACCGATTTGATTAATGACTCAGGTACAAATATTGAAGAATAATTCAGTATGAATGGGCCATGGTTCAGGAAATATAAAAGGGAATAGATGATTATTTGCTGGGAGAAAATGGAATAGAAGTGGGAAGCAAGAATGAAAAATGAAATTGGGAAAAGAAAAGAAAGAGGGAGAATGAGTGAACAAAGAGGCTACTTGAAATTTAGAAAATTAAAAGAGAGTTGTGACATATTTCCACATGAATTTTAGGATGGGATTTGGTAAGTCGCCTTTTACTGGTAAGAGGGGAGAAGAAGGTAAAAAATCAGAGTATGCCGATATAGATGTAAATTGGTATGTGTAAAAAAATGTAAAATCGAGAATGTGGAATGCAAAAAACAATAGAAGAATGCTGCTGAACAAAACCACAGAAAATAGTTTTCCAAAATGTAACATAGCTCCAGAACAAAAAATAATATACCCTTGTATAGCACAGCAATATAATAAATATTTTAACAAAAACTATCCTCATCAACATTACACGAGCCTAATATAGAATATTCGGATACACAGCACAATAGTTATTTTCATATCAAGGCATTCAAAAGAGTTGCCATTCCATATGCCAATAAGTGACAGAAAAAATTTATTGCGGCCAGCCTCCTTGCAGACTTGCTGTCGCAAGACGTTGCTGCGTCGTAGCAGTTCATTGGAAACGATAATTAAGTGTGAACTCCCAGAGTGAGAATAGAAGATCAACACAATTAAAAAATTTGTTTTTTTCTGCCAAAATCAACACATTCCATTATTTATTGGATTATTCCCGAGTTACCCAGTAACATACTCGTACAAATCCTTAGACGCCTCTCCCATGGCCAGAGACTGCAGCATTTCTTTCAACTTCTGAGCCCTTTGGAAATGAGTCGTGTGTATATTAAAAATATATTGGGCAGAAAGGGAGAGGAGGAGAATTTCTGGCCAGTACCCCAGTCCCGCAGGAATTGGTGGGGTGAAGGGAGAGGTAGCTTTTGGCGTCTTGAGTCCGTGTTGGAGATGCGGTTGGATACATGCGTATGAGAGCAAGGGAACGATTGTAAGCGGGCAAAGCAAGGGAACGATTGTAAAGCGGATGCGGAACGGTTTATGAAGATAAACCGATTAGTGAAAGAAGGAATAAAGAGAAGGATTGTTTGGAGGGCATTATTTTGACAAACGAGAGTTTGTAGGTAGGGCGCGCGAATTTCACAAACCAAGAGAGAGAGAGAGAGAGAGAGAGAGACTGATAGAGAGTGAGAGAGATTAAAAGAGAGTGAGAGAGTTAAAGAGAGTAGGAATTAAAGAGAGTGAGAGAGATTAAAGAGAGGAGAGAAGTTAAAAGAGAGTGAGAGAGATTAAAAGAGTGAGAGATGTAAAAGAGATGAGAGAAAAAAGATGAGAGATAAGAGAGTGAGAGAATTAAAGAGGTGGAGAGAGATAAGAGAGTGAGAGAGATTAAAAGAGAGTGAGAGAGATTAAAATAGAATTAAAGTGAGAGAGATTAAAAGAGATGAGAGAGATAAAAAGAGAGTGAGAGATGATAAAGAGAGTGAGAGATTAAAAGAGGAGTGACTAAGGAGTGAGAGATTAAAAGAGAGTGAGAGAGATTAAAGAGATGTGAAGAGATTAAAAGAGAGTGAGAGAGATAAAGAGAGAGAGAAGATTAAAAAGAGTAGAGAGATAAAAGAGAGGAGAGAGATTAAAAGGATGAGAGAGATTAAAAGAGAGTGAGAGAGATTAAAGGAGGAGAGAATTAAAGAGATGAGAGAGATAAAAGTGAGAGAGAATAAAAGAGAGTGAGAGAGATTAAAAGAGATGAGAGAGATTAAAGAGAGTAGAGAGATTAAAGAATGAGAGAGATTAAAAGCAGAGTGGAGAGATAAAGAGATAGGAAAGAGAGTGAGAGAGATTAAAGAGAGTGAGAGAGATTCAAAAGAGAGTGAGAGAGATTAAAGAGAAGAGGAGATGTAAAGAGAGATGAGAGAGATTAAAAGAGTGTGAGAATAAAGAGAGGAAGAGTAAAAGATGAGAGGATTGAAAGAGGTGAGAAGATTTGAAAAGTAGAGAGAGATTGACAGAGAGTGAGAGAGAATTGAAAGAGAGTGAGAAGATTGAGAAGTGAGAGAGATGAGAGAGAGATGAAAGAGTAGAGAGATAAGGAGTGGGCAAAGAGTATTGGAGATGAGGAGATTGGAGAGAGGATTAGAGATAGAGATGAAAGAAGATGAGAGAGATGAGAGATGAGAGATGAGAGAGATGAGGTGAAAAGAGAGATTGAAGAGAGTATGAAGAGAGTGAAGAGATTGAAAGAGAGTGAGAGAATTGAATGAGAATGGGTGCAAGATGAACGAGAGTGAGGAGATTGGGAAGAGGTGAGAGAGATTGAAAAGAGAGTGAGAGAGAATTGAAAACGAGAGTGGAAATTGGAAAGAGAGTGAGAGAGATTGAAAGAGAGTGAGAGAGAGTTATGTAGAATGGTAGCAAGGAAGAGAGGTGAGCAAAGCAGAGAGTAATGTAGGGTGGAGGAAAGACAAAATATGAGGGAACTAAGGGAGGTAGGAGAATAAAGAGAAAAAATAGTAACTGCGGCAACGTGGAAAACGTCTACAGATACAAGGTAGTTCGTCGAAACGATTTCGAATAATTTCTTGTTCAATTATGTGATAACTACAGTTTTAAGGAAAATTTATGATTTTGACGAAGGGAAAAAATCCGATATTCAAGAATACTTCCATATTTGTAGTATACTTCTTATAAATGTTTTATAGTGATGATTTTTATTTATTTGCTTTCAGTTGGAATTGTTAACCATCAGCTTTTCAGGTTTCTTATAAATAAAAACACGATTGTCAGTAAAAAAGTAAATTCTTGAATTTGGTTCTTAGAAATTCCAGAATAAGCTGACAGAGAAACTTAGAAAAACATACAACTAAAAAATTCTAAACAAAGTAAAATGGAATCTATGGAAATTATGTTTTATTAACAACCTGTATCTAACTCACCGTCAATGGCGGCAACATGTATTTGGAAGCACTCAGAGAAAAATCTTACCTGAAACAAGGAAAAAGATAATCATTATATTCTAGACATCAACACAAAGTACTATTACAATTAAAACACTCCTAAGATGATCAACAAACTCAGCTCAATAGAATACTCAGCGCGGTAATATGAGTAGTAATTTATTTCGTAACATATAAACAGATACTTCTACGAAAAGAAAATATTACACATATTAAAATCCTCCGCCACACATCACACATGCTTTTTAGTCTTAATCTTTAATGAAATTTACATGACTAGATAATTATTTTACAAAGAAGACGATGTAGAGTACACATGAGAAGTAATTTATTAGAAAAAAGATAGATACTTCCTCCAAGAAAAGAAAATATTATTCATATTAATATCACATTCACTTTTTAGTTTAAAACATTTTTTACGTGTTATAAACTATATCTTTGTTTATCGTAATGAATTTCTCATGAGTAGATACTTATTTTTCAAAGAATATATTTTATTACTTTTTATTCAATATACGTTAGTAAAATACCTAAAAGTGCTAGATTGCGTTAGATTTCAGAGTTTTCTGTGTCGATGCTAAGAATGTCATCGATATGGTTGTATTCCGCTATAACGTCATTTAATAGTTTTATTTTTTGAAAAAGTATTTCTGTCCGTTCGACAAGTATGCTTTCAGGGTTTTTTACCTTACAAATTGACATCACTGACGATATGGATCTTACTGGTAATCTGAGGCAGTGATTATTGACCAAATCGCGTTAAAAATATAAATTCTATCAGACCAAACATTTGTAATTAGATATTTTAAGACATTTGAGTTCAATAAGGGAGGGAGGTAATAAATATTATGTGGTTTAGGGGGGATGGAATTTATCATCCGAAATCTTGAAAGAATACATCGAGGAAATCTGTGAGTTTAACCTAAATTAAAAGTGTGTGTTCGTTCTAGACTTAAGGAGTTGAAAGAGTTTTTAGCTGGGATAATTTATTAAAGTGTGTATAGTAATAAGTTTTAGTTCAATGTACAATTGCAATATACCAAAATGCATGAAAAATTTTATGTGAGATTTGGTCACATTGGACCAGATGGGACAAGCATACATTAGTGTGCGATGAATGATTGTTTATATATAATTATATATCATCAGATTAATTTGGCAATATGTACATGTAGAAGAGGTTTATAGTTAAAATAGTGTGAAATTTACGTATTCTAATGTACGTTTTACGAATAATATTTTTAATGTGTAGATTCCATATAAGCTTTGTATCTCAGAAGAGACCAAGTTATTTGACAAGAGTGTTAGATGAAATGCATGGTATGGAAATCATTTTCTGATTCACCTCCCGGAGTCCCAATGACCTATTCTTCTAAATAAAATAAAAAAAATATTCGACACAGCCATCAAGCAAACATGGGCTTGAATGAAGAGCTACCAGCACGTTGCCATTTTATCATCCACCAAGGAAATGTAATTAAATAGTAGCAATTGTAATTTAGCCAACGTGGTAGTTTAGCAATATAATGTGTAACATATATTGCTAATGTGAGAGTACGTGCGCATATATGATTATGTTGTGCGTTCTTTCTGTATGAAATTAATATTAAATAATATGTAATATCGACAACACTATACAAAGAAATTTTGTTTTAAATAATTTGCTTTGGCTCAGCAATTCCATTTGAAAATTTGAAAACTTACAAATTCGAATAGTTGAACTTAATTCTAATTCATTCTAGAATGGCCAAAGGAAATGCAAAATGAAAATACGCAGATTGTTTCGTCAACCATTGAAACGTGAAATAGATCGGAGTAAATATCATTTTAATAAGTTCACAATAACCAACAAATGAGAAAACACAAAAGTTAACGTTTCAAAGGTTAAGAAATAACGAGCACCTGTTCCAGAGAAAACACTCAATAACAAAACAGTCCAACTCAGAAGAGCTTCCAGGAGAAATTCGAAAACTACGCAGCGAAACAACGATAAATAACCAACCAACCAAACAAACTAACTATTACGACACCCCAAAAGCACGTAAAGCAGTCTTAACCTCCTCCAAAGCGTGTTATAATTACTGCGAGGAAGCTATTTGGACGAAAATTCGCCGCTGAGCTACAGAACTTTCAGCGCTCTTCAGCAAAGCGACGACCGTCCTCCAATCCTTCCAGAGAAATCGTGGAAGTTCCCTCGCGACAGACGCTAATGTGTTCCACAATAATATTTGTCTTGGAAACAAACGACAATGGCAGCTTTGCTATCCACGGCCGCTGAAGGCACTTCGGAAACATCAACACGTGCCATTTCGGGCGTGAAATTAAAGAAGGTTCGAGCGTCTTGCTGCTTCTCGCTTTGCAAAGTAGTTTCCTCTTGAGTGTCGTCTTTTATCCGTGAAGCTATTTGCACCGCGCTGCTAGAGATAATTTCGAGAAGCCGGCGTTTTGAGAAGCGACAATAAAAGAAGAAAAACGTTTTGTGTGATTTCCTTACATTTTAGAGAGGTTTATTCACTGGCACCGTTCCCAACCACTCTCACGGTCTTTGGACTTGATTGATTAGTGATTCCGGGAGCGACAACTGCTAAGGTCATTAGTCTCGTAGGTATAGTGCAGATTCTATCGAGGGAAGTGGCGTAGATGTTCCCCCGCTGGATGGCAAGATCCATTGTTGAATTACATGCCAGCTTCTGGAGTTTCCCCAACCATGTATCTTCCACTAGCGAGGAAAAAAACAAGCTCCAGACTGGTCTCCTGATGTGTGGTAGAGAAGTGCGTGTAAGTGTAAGTAAGAGGTGAGGATAGAACAAGGAAGAGGAAGGAGGGATCGGCCGTGGGCCGTGACCCATTTGTAAGTGTACTACGTCAGCATTCGACCGGTAGCATCGAAAATCATGCCAACGTCGGGACACGAACCCTGGGGTCTCTCGGTCAGAGGTGTTGCAGTGACGTGAATTAATGCCATGAACCACTTGAGATGGTTTGGGACTTGAAAATGTTTAGCATACATTGAACTAATTCTATTTTAATACAAATATTGATTGAAATAGGTAGTACACTCCTGTACAACAACTTTTGAAGCTAAACATGCTCAAAATAAATGTTCTATACATGAGAAAGGTGCAAGGTCTGAAATCAAAATATTATTTTCTTTTTACATTTTAATTCGCTTATTATCAGTAATATTAGATATCGAAGGATATTATAATTACGAAATTAAATAGTGTGTTGTTTCAAAAAATTAATTAGAATGTAATTTGAAGTACAATTAAATAAATGATTTTTCTCTTTTGCTTTTCATTTATTTTCTTATACTGTTCAAATGCAGCCCAAATAAAATTTATCTCATTATCTTAAACATCTTATGAAACATTATGACTAAATATATCTACATTCTGAAATTTAGAGATCTTCGAAATAAGTTACATTTTCAACATATTTTGGCACATTTCAGTATTCGGGGACATATTTTGTAATGCACAGGAACAAGATTCATTAGAATTATGTTTGAAATTCAGTTTTCCAGGAAAGTGTCACAATACATTCTTTAGATTTTTATGTGCAACAGTTTTAACACAAAATAAATATTTACCTCTTATTTTAAAAATATCAAATAACAAGTGCTCATAGAACCAAAGTTTTGTGCAGAA